>JAVTVY010033425.1:0-139136 GCA_036873755.1 Hanleya hanleyi
AATTATAGTGTGAGGAAATGAGCACAAAATGAACACGTGGGAACTTACTTACCTGCCTCATGTATCACTGACTCATTCATCTCTCGATTCCTTCCACTTGTGTGTGTTTAAGAGGAATATGAACCATTAATAGTTTATTCTCTGTCTGTCTGATATTACGACAGTCCATGGTATCATCATCGGACCGATCGACAGTCCATGGTAGGTCAACATGCACTTGTGAATGATGCACAGGGAGCACATCGTCTGATCCAATGATTCGCCAAATGGACTGTTGCCAAGACAAATGGTAGCTACCATGGACTGTCGACATATCTGATATGTTGCCTCATTATAACATTGCAGCTGTTATGCGGCTTCAATGTGAAGTGATCCAACCTACAGTTCATGGTCGCATGACAAATGGACTGGTGCATTCACCTATAATCATACTTGTCGATTCAGTAGGGTGGTAGTGGAGATTTGGGGAAAAAAATGATTATCATTGGGGATTAATGAAAAAAAAATACTCAGAATTAAAAGCATATTTAAAAGTAAACACAAAGTAAAAAAAAATAAAGTGGTGTTTTGCCTGGGGTTTTGTCCACTTTTCCTGTTCTGGGAATTTTTCTGTTGGGGGTTTTGTCCACTGGCTTTTTGTCCGCTGGTGTTTTGTCCGTTGGTGTTTTGTCCACTGGGGTTTTGTCCGTATCCCTGTTGATTAGGCTCCGATCTGTGGGCGCCTGGTAACTTTGGCAGGGGAGACTACTCTATTTTGCATTTAACACACATAGTGTAATTTAGGTTTCATCTACTGTAACCTTGCAGAACAGGTATAGACATATTTTGCTATAGCATCTATCACTGATTGTTCAACTGAGGACATAAGAGTACCTAGTAAATACGGACCGAGTCTCGGTATAGCCGTGGGCATGAATGAGTCAATAGTATTGAATAGAAGTTTTGAAGGTAGGTACAGTAAGTTTCCATTTTGCTGAATTTTGAGATCTTTTCCTTCCACATATTACAAAATTTTATCAATAGTATTGTTTTAATGTACTTCAGAGTTGGTTTGGGAGATTTACATGTTTGGTTTTCCCCAAAATCACCACAAATCATAATGTCTCCCCTGCCACTGTAGTGTGATGCCAGTCATCAAATCAGCAAGTCAATCCTACATTTATTCCTCGAGACCTTGCTGATCATAATTCCTAGAGTCCCACCTCTCTAAAAACTTATGATTAATCTGAGCAAGAAATAAATATCATGATTGCTGGAGAGAACATTTTATACCTTCCAGGGCTCGAAATTAACACCCTTTTACTTGTGCCTGGCAAGTGAATTTGCTTGGGACAGCCAACCTCAGTGATGCTGTTGCCCAATACCTTAAAATTACTAAAAACCACATCCTCTAGTTTCTTGGGCTAACTTAATCGAACCATGGAATCCATGTTTGAGTACTATTCCCAAGGATTGACTAAAAAAATCCATTTGTTTTGCATACGTAATACTTGAATGACCCCCAAGCATTGATGCTTCATTCACTGCAACAACATGTGTCATGTTGTAGATGGCCACAGATGAGTATTATTTTATCAAAAATTAGTATGCTGGAAATGTAAAGCTTTTTGAATCACACCTGTATTGCCGTACATCCAACGGTTCTCACATGTATGATCAAGTCACAAAATTACACACTTTCACCATTTTAGATTGTCACTGACTAATATCTCTTACTAATTTTACAGGGAACATTACGAGGCCAGGTAGGCTCAAGCTGGCATAGCAGACTAGATTTTAGAGGCACAGGTGAATAATGGCAGGGCTCCAGTATAACGCTGAGTTCTATGCTGCAGAGGCCATGGGAGCAGACTTGGACCAGGACGTGGTGTTTGATGGTACTTCAGGGGAGATAACCTTGGAGGACTGGCTTGAAGGTTACAGACCGTCACAGCATTCCGAGTGTGTATTAACCACAATGCAGCATGCAGAGATTTTACAATCACAAAAAAAATATGCTAATACCGGTACTAGTAGAATACAAATAAACTCACAAGAATTTAGTAGTTTATTTAAATGCCCAAATCAAGTGTGAAATCCATCGGACATGATCTGCAATCTTTGATTTACACTTGGAATAAATTTACAATCGGTATACAAAGAGCGGACATGGCTGAGGATATCGTTCTTGGATTTGGTTTCAATCTCCCACTTTAGTTACTTCAGGTGAGACTGTACTGTGCAAATATCCGTGATATTTTCCCTCTCCCTTTCTCTTCTGTTGTCCAGATAGCCAAGTTGACATGGCTTCGTTCGTTCCTACACTTAGCCATGATCACATGGCTCCATGGGTCGTTCGGCTCTATCCGGCAATAAAACAACCTATCCCAACTCTGTCTATTGGTTTTATCGAGTTGTGCAAAGTTTGATTGCCGTGAAGAGCTCATCCATCTGCAATCAGTCTTCAAACATCAGCGCCTGGTTGAATTTCTCCTCCATTATATTCGTACGTGTCACGTGATCGGCAATGTGTCGTGCGAATCACGAATATCATGACGGTGAAGTCACCCAACAATTGATGTTTGAAGACTGATTGCCGGATCGAGCCGAACGACCCTTGAAGCCGTGTGATCCCGGAGTGTACATGTGAAGGTATGAAGAGGACTCATGGCAAAGTGTAGGAACGAACGAAGCCATATCATCTTGGCTATTGTCCAGAGCCCTGGTATAAGGCTTTGCCAAACATATTAATCCAATGAAGACGCTGTGTATTCTATCAGCCAGTCAAGTGGTTTTCTTTGCTCTGTTCAAAGCAGAGGTCAGGGATAAGGCAGTGATATCGGTATACCAGTGCACATCACTCGGTATCTCAGCCAATGAAGTGCCTGTGTCACAAGGCCACTCGGTGGCTTAAATGAAGGCTGGCTCATCTCATGAAAATGTAATATGTCTGGTACAGCTAGGCTCCCCAATGAAATAGCATACATGTGCACATGGTTGGTGTAAAGTAGACCATGGTGTTCGTAACTAATGAGGGCAGAGTACATGTAATCTAATAATCCGATTTTTATTTCACTGTAGGTATGAAGGGATACGCTGGATCCGTGTACGTCTGCGTGACAAACAGGTGAACATCGACACATTGCCAGACGTGGTTGGACTAAAGGAATCCTGGGAAGGTCTGCAGAGGTCGGGTCGGCCGATCAATTATCAGACAATTACCGAGCTGGCTAAAATGTATGGAGTCACGAGCGGGAAATGGTTCATACATGTGGAAACTGGAGGCAAAGTGGATCACTTCTGGAGTCTGATAGCACGGGGCGTGATGGAAGGGAGGCTGGGCGGCTCGGCTAAAGTGAGCCCATGTGATACGACCGATCCTGACTACAAACACATTATATGCATTTACAACAAAAACTTTACAAACGAGGAAGAGGTGTTTCAGCTGGAGAATGGTTTACGGCGCTGCGGCATAAAATGCCCAATGAAGTACAAACCTGATGTGTACACTCATCTCGGTGTGTATCGAAAGAACAAATGGGGTTTACGACCCTCTGTGTATGAGAGTATGTACAACATTTGTCTGGGTGCGTCTAGGGTACTGCCAATCACGCAGGATGATGAACCCATGCAGATGTGAACAAATCCGCAAAGAAAAAATAAAGGCCCATTTCCGTAGCACTCATTTTGACGACAACAACCACATCTTGAAAATACCACTCATTTTATTATCTCGCCTTACGAAGTAAAGGGGAGATATTGTGAGGGGGGGAAGAGGATGTCGTCGTCGGTGTCGGTGTCCCCTGCCTGGAAATGAATGGGTTTTTGGTTTAGCAAGTTAAAAAAAAATCTAGAAAAATTAGAAAAAATATAAAAAAATATGGGGGGTGGGTATGCCACCTGGGGGTACTACCCCTGGGGTGCTCTAATGTTAAAATCCCTATGAATGAGTTTTGCGTTTAGCGCACGTACTTGGAAAGTTTCTTGCAGTTGTCAGCTGTCATTGGATGATTATGAAACTTGGTACACATGTTTCTTATGATTAGAGGATGTACCTGTGCGATTTTTGAGAAGAAATATTAATTTTTCTCCAAATTATGACAAATGAATGAGTTTTATGTTTAGGTAAATTGTACATATACATGTACATGGTAAGTTTGCTCCAGTTGTCAGCTGTCATTGGATGATTATGAAACTTGGTACACATGTTTCTTATGATAAGAGGATGTACCTGTGCTATTTTTGAGAAGAAATATTAATTTTTCTCAAAATTATGGCAAATGAATGAGTTTTCTGTTTAGGTAAATTGTACTTGTAGGCCTCTACATGTATACATATACATCTACATGGTAAGTTTGCTCCAGTTGTCAGCTGTCATTGGATGATTATGAAACTTGGTACACATGTTTCTTATGATTAGAGGATGTACCTGTGCTATTTTTGACAAGAAATATTAAATTTTCTCCAAATTATGGCAAATGAATGAGTTTTCTGTTCAGGTAAATTGTACATGTAGGCCTCTACATGTATACGTATACATGTACATGATAAGTTTGCTGCAGTTGTCAGCTCTCATTGGATGATTACGAAACTTGGTACACATGTTTCTTATGATTGGAGGATTTACTTGTGCTATTTTTTAGATGAAATATTAATTTTTCTCCAAATTATGGCAAATGATTGAGTTTTGCATTTAGCAGAAGTGCACATGTACAGCAGTTGTCAGCTGTCATTGAATGATTATGAAACTTGGTACACATGTTTCTTACAGTTCGTCCTAGGTCACAGCTCTCCCGCAGTAATCCCACACGGGACTGACCTATCCAGCAGTAATCCAAAATGGCATTGGCCTATCCAGCAGTATTGCCATACGGGACTGACCTATCCAGCTGTAATCCCAACGGAAATCAACTATCCAGCAGTAATCCCAGACCGAACTAGTCTATCCAGCAGTAATCCCATTTGGGACTGGCCTATTCAGCAGTAATCTCACACAGGACTGACCTATCCAGCAGTAATCCCAATGGCACTGGCCTATCCAGCAGTAATGCCACACAGGACTGACCTATCCAGCAGTAATCCCAGACCGGACTGGCCTATCCAGCAGTAATCCCATTTGGGACTGGCCTATTCAGTAGTAATCTCACACAGGACTGACCTATCCAGCAGTAATCCCAATGGCACTGGCCTATCCAGCAGTAATTCCACACGGGACTGGTTTATGCAGCAGTAATCTCTCATGGGACTGACCTATCCAGATGTAATATGACACTGGATTGCAATTTGCAGCAGTAATCCCACATGGCACTGACCTATCCAGCCATAATTTAACATGGGACTGACCTATTCCGCTGTAATCTCACACAGGTTTAGCCTATCCAGCAGTAATCCCACACAGGACTGGCCTCCTCAGCCATAATCCCACACAGGATTGCCGTATGCAGCAGTAATCCCACACGGGACTGCCTATGCAGCAGTAATCCCACACGGGACTGTCCTTTCCAGCATTAATCCCATACGAGACTCATCTATCCAGCAGTAATCCCAGACAGGACTGGCCTATCCAGCAGTAATCCCACTTGGGACTGGACTATCCAGCAGTAATCCCACAGGGGACTATCCATCACTAATAACATGGGACTGGTCCACCCAGCAGTAATCCTACACAGGACTGGCCTATCCAGCAGTAATCTCACATGGGACTGAACTATCCAGCAGTAATCTCACACTGGACTGCCCTATCCATCCTACATGGGATTAACTTTTGCCAGTAATCCCACATGGGACTGATGTTATTGTCTGTACCAGATAATCTATTCCAGACATTATTGTCTGTACCACATCACCTATTCCAGACCTTATTGTTTGCTCTACATGTATGCTTTCAATACTGCTGCACCTTCGGCGGATGACCCCGCAAGGCGAGATGTTGGGGTTCTCAGAACGCTTGTCCAATGGTGCCATACTCGCAGCATGTGTCCTGTCGAGTTATTTCAACACGTTTTTGATGCAGCACATCAAGTCGCCTGCTGTTGAAATGTACCAATAACACATTGATGTCATTCGCATGTCATGACACGTGCTGTGGAAATGGGTCTTACAGTGATTCCCCAATAATTCGATCAACAGAAGTGCAGAAAAAATGGCATATATGTGGCAATAGTCTTCATGGCACCAGCTACAAAGTGTCACATTTTGTCTAGTTACAGAACTTTTCTTCAATTTGAATAGAGAATTGGAATCTTACTTTTTCTCTGTCTTTGAAGAACAGAGTTGAAAAGTGAACTTCCTGTGATTCAATTATTGGGGGAATTACCGGAACTCTCCGGTCCTGTTTTAATCATCACTTTTCTCATCCATCTTCTCACAAGATCCCCCAGATTCAACCCAGAGTTTTCAATATACATGTAGACATTTCACACTGGATTGATCATCAACACATTGATCAGTTCTGTGTAGTTTCGGGTAGTCCTTGGTTGGCTCTTCCTATGCTTATATATGGCTATAGGCCTACTTGTTTTACATCCCTACCGTTGATTATGTACCTTGTCATAGTCCTCGCTTCACCCGCCTGACTGATTTTCGCATAGAAGAACTCTATTTCTGCCAGTTTTAACACACCTGGCAGGTTTAGGGGTTGTCCAGAAATAACGCCAATTAGTTTGAGGTTAAATTTAGGAGCTTCAACCACACCACAATAATTGAGCATTACACATCTTGGCTCAAAGTTAAACACTCCCTGGCCTCTTCCCTCTCCCCCCTCCTTCCAGTGATCAAACATCTGAATAGTTTGCAATAATTAGGAGAGGTTTTCCAGTGACTATATTTATTGTTTTAGTTGTAATCATGCAGCTTATATTTTAAACATTCTTTAGATATTAAAACTATCTTCATTTTACGTAATTTGTAATTATGGCACAATAATGTCTATTATATATATTCTCGATTTTTTTTTTTTGCCGTGTAACATTAACAATGTATTGTCTTAACTTCGTTCTGTAAATTAATATATATATTGTTGGTTTACAGATCTGTTCAATTTAATGACCAATCTTTCATTCAAAGTTGAATAACTTGGGAAATGTAGTGTACACATCTTGGTGAATTTCACATCTGAAATGTTTCTTGCTGATGTGTTTTTCAAAAGTTAAAATTTGAACTGGGATATTTGAATACAATTGATTTGTATGGCTTTAGTGTCTGAAAATTTTACTCAAATTTTCAATTGATCACATATAATATAAATGCAATAGTGTGAGAAATTGTTACAGAACTAGTCGTGCACCTCCCCACCCCCACGTTTTCTGGTATCAGACCAGACCTTTTATTTCAGTCTGAAGGAAGACAAGTGATATTTTTTAAACAACAAAGAAGAAATAAATTTGAGTTAATAGTACCTTATACATGAACAGCTTGTTTTGAGCAATGGCCACCATGAAGGGTAAATATAGGTAAATGTGAAGATAAATATTACTGGTTTGTTGTAATATATTGTTTATATGTTATTGTCAGTCTGTCCTCGTTTTACTCTTTACAAAGCAGTGTCTGGCGAATTCACAAATAAAATGTCACCAGTGCAGCCATGATATTTCAATCAGACATGGGTTTCCTCTTTTCTCACTTTTAAGGTCAGGCATAGGAATTGTTACCACTGAAAAATCTGAAATCTACTTCATAAAGTCTGAAATTTTCCACCCCCTACCAGGAATATGGCATTTTTGGGCATTTCAGACAACTTTTTATTTTTCAAAATTTTGATGAAAAATTCTTAAATAAGCCTATTGAAGGAAAATTCCCATGCCTGTAAGATTCAATTATATACTGTTTGCAGTACTGCTTACAAAATTATATTCTGTGATTTGTACATAACTTAAATATGTATTATTAAATTTTCAATCAAGTTATATCCAACTCTGTCAAGTGTCTTCTTTCAATTATATCACAAGTAAAGGTTCCATAAGTCAATGGCACAATTGGCCATTAATAGTCAACAGTGTAAAGCCACTGAACAACATTAAAGGTGAACTGAAAAGCTTTTCAATGTTCTGTTAAAATGTCATAAAACAAGAACTTCTATAGTTGTTACAAATATGTGTGGTAATAGTTTTGTGGGTTATTGTTTTATTATGGGTATATGAGAAGTCAAAACTTATACCACCAGAAAACGAGAGCCAGAACATCATCGCTTGCCTCCCGTTGTTTTTGGAACGTCATGACGTTATAGTGGACCTCGTTCATTCATCCGACGTAGCCTGACGTCACATTTAAATAAAACTTGAATGAAGGAGACCACTATAACGTCATAACGTTCTACAAACCAAGAGAGACAAGCGATGCAAGTTTTCAAGACGGATTTATAACAGGATAACTTAAATATTGTTATTAGTACAATTTTGCTAAATATATTTGCCCAAAAACATATAAAAGTTATGTCACATAAGACAAGATGTATATAAGCAACATTTTAGATAAAATTAAAAGCTTTGCAGTTCACCTTTAAATTAAAAGGCAAGAGCCGTATGGGCTTCAATACATCCGTACATACCTTCCGAAGTTCCGACTGCAGAAACCAAAACTTTAATAAAAAGGGACATTTTGGAGAACAGGACTCCTCAAGATATTGCAAAAACTATAATTTGATCAAATAGGTCAAGGTCAGTCAAATTGGACAGGTTTCTAGTTCATCAACAGTTGCATATGAATTTGTAAAACCTATTTATGTAATCCTTTTGGAAAACCTATTTATGTAATCCTTCGAGGTAGATCACCAATACTAGAATTTGACCTTGACAACATAGGTCAAGGTCATCCATCGTCGGTTATCCATCGATAACCGTAGTCAAATCCATCGTCAGCGATATGTAAGCGGTTCATATATGTTATATGAATTTGGAAAGCCCGACAATATTCCTTCAATACATCGTTTAAACAAGCAAGATAGACGGACGGATGAACCATGTCATCTTCTTCACCATCTGAGTCCAGGCCCATAGCCAGGATATCTGGACAGGTGGCTCGCTTTCACTTCAAAAGGGGAACATACGTGGTTCGCTTCCAGTTGAAACATGCATTTGTACGAGAGAAAATACAAATTTTTTTCCAAAAGGGAAGTTCGCCCAAACCCACAAAACCCTACAGGTTACAGGCCTGGAGTCCACAGCTCTGAATTGTACAAAAACATAATAATTCTCACTGATTTATTGATTTTCAGCAACAATGACCTCAAAATAAATGGGGATCCTCAAATGAAGGTACCGGTATACCCAAAGTTTGGTAACAATCTAAGGCCTGCAAATGGAGATATAGGATAGCACAGCTTAACAATGAATCTTATATGAGCTTCAATATAGCCAAGGTCAAAGTCAGAGAAATCATCAGTTGCAGATGTAGTATGAATTGGGAGAGCCAATTAGTAATCCCTCGAAAGATATCACCAATATTACAATTTGAACTTCAGCAGGCTTGATACCATCGCCAGTTGCATATGTCTTATGAAAGCCGGACAATAATCCTTCAAGAGATATTGTGGACAATGCAAACAATATACCCAAAATTGGCCAAGGTGTAAAAATAAATAGGTTTCTTTCTGCTATCACAAACCACATCTGTGAACTGTACTCCTAGCATAAACATAACAATTTTTTAATGATTTCCTGTTTTTCGGCCAAAGTGACCTTGACCTTCAACCTTAAAATTACGCAATGGCGCGTGTGGTGCGAACGCACCTCCATTGTTGCCCTTAAGATTGGAAATACGAACATTATGTAAGATATCAAACCCTAGTTTAGCATTAAAGTACAGGAAATAAAGCATAAAAATTTAAAATTCCCCCCCCCCCCTAGAAGTTTTGTATGTATAAAAATAACTAGAAAGTCAAATAGATTCAGGCATGATCTGTGATTTTTTTCAACATTGATGTGTGCTTGTAAATTCGAAACAAACGTGAAAATAGAACCATCAATCTGCATACATTATTTACATCCGGGGAAAACACTTAGAACGCATCTCCGAAGATCTAGGACCCCAGAGCTTCAGGGGCCTAGGCCGCCCCTGCACCCTCGCCTATTGAGCTGTGATAGTCGACCCCCTTATGAAGTTTCGCTAGATCCGCCCTTCGAAATTTAAAACATTCGCACCCCCCGCTTTTGAAATCCTAGTGACGGTACTGGTACGGTACACCCCAAGTTTGGTATCAAATCAATCCAGGACTGGAGACATTGCACAGCTTACAAAAGTTAACAGACGGACAGACATGGACAAACAGACAGAAATCCAGATTATCGAGGCGAGTATAAAAAGTTAAGGACAGAACTGCCGATCGCATTATATGACCTCTTCTCATAATGGGCGTATACAAAATCAGGCATTAGCTCGAGATGAATTGGGCTGGCAGTTTGATTTGAGTTTCATTGCAGTGGAGGAACTGTGGGAACTATCAAAACTCTGTGAATGGAAGAATCTGAGTTTCAAAGAAAGTGCCATTAGGCTTCCCAACTCGGCACACCATGTCATTCTGTGCGGAATACATTATACTAGTTCCAAGTATACCCCAATTTCAAGAAGATGCAGGAAATAGAACAATGTAGATTGTAAGAGATTCTTTTTATCAAGCAGCTAATTAGAAGATCTTTTTAGTCGGGTAAAAGAAGACTATTTTAGGTTATTTGAGAGAAATCGGTTTGTTGCATAGTTTAATCTATGTACATGTTTTTGGTGTGTTGTGTTGATTACTTCTGGATTGCCGTCAGACAAACTAATAAGAAAATTGCAAACATTATATCACCTTCATAGATTTTATTACACAAGAGTAAACTACAAATAAAGCATGGTATTCTATGGTGGTCTGTTGCATTCATATCTAGGTCCAGTGACGTCACACTGCCTTAATACATATATTTCAAACTTTGAATGCACTTTTCAATGCTTCATTCAAGCTTAAGGTGTGTATACTTTGAGTTTCAACACAAGACTCACTGTTCCAGTGTGCATGTTTCACCAAAATCTGGGATATGGTAACTCATAAGGGTCAAGTCAGTTTGAATCTTGCATTTAATTTCCCCATGCACATTGGAACAGTGAGTCTGTGTTGAAACTCAAAGTATACACACCTTAAGCTTGAATCAAGCATTGGAAAGTGCATACAAAGTTTGAAATATGAAACATTTAAAAACAATGTTGAAATTTATTATCAAATCAAACCTGCTATCAATATATGCCATATTCCCTCCATTTGGAGATCTCCTGCAAAGAAAATTATCTCCCTTGATCGTCTCGTCGATCATCCGCTAGGTGGCATGTTCTCCGCGCATGCCCTTCCTCTTTTTCCCATGCTGTGCAAGACCTGTTTTGAGTCAAGGCCGTAGCAAAGTGGGGAGGATGGGTTGGGCAAATCAAGATTGATAGCAGGTTTGATTTGATAATAAATACCAACACTGTTTTTAAATGTTTCATATTTATTGCTCAAATCTTCACCTGCTATCAATATATGCCAGACTCCCAACAGAGGAGGTTGGGTAGCCGGCCTTGTGTCTTGTCTTGGGTTGAGCGGAGCACGCCTTGTTCTGAGTTTCTAAATCTGATATGCCTAGTAATATCCTGATAATTCCCGTGTCGTATAGAGGCGTAGGGTGTTCAAGGAATTACAAGTAATACAGCGAGAGGTGGATATTGCACCGACCATTTGCTCGTATACTTAGCCAGATAACCAGATGCCATTGTGATGCCTTGAAGTCCCTTCGTCTCTGACATGGTCTGCTTCTATACTTACCGAATTGTCGGGATCTTGCTTGCTTGAGCGGTGCCCTCCCCCCTTCTTTTTCTTGATAGAACTAGTGGACTATACGCTGAGCTGCAGCTAAGGGGCCCAACGTAGTCACCCTATCTGTTTGAACAGACATGATAGAACTCAGCGAAGGTTGAGTTGACAGTCCAGGCACAGGCGTGGACGATATCATCCAGTGACAAGTTTTTCCAAAGCGGCCAGGATGTCACAATAGCTCTAATTTCGTGAGATGCCTTTGACAAAAGGGGAGGAGCATCGATGGCGAGTTGATAGGTCCAGTGTATTGTCTTCCTCAGCCAGGCTGCAATTGTGTTCTTAGTAATGTCCGCAGATGCTCCTGTCAGTAGAGATAAAAACAGGAGACGTCTGGAGCCTCTAGTAGGGTCTGTCCTCTGTAAATAGTATTGTAGGGCTCTAACTGGACATAAGAGTCTGTCAATCTTCCAGCGGACCCACGAAGTCTGTAAGTGCTGGGATCTGATATAGTCTCTGGGCACATGGTCCCTGACGTGTGGATTCATTCTTGGCGATGAATTCCGGGATCGGGCGAAAAGATATGGTTTTCCAACCTGCGGTCCATGTCCGGGAACTGCGCTCCAATGCGTGAAGCTCCGATACTCTAGTGGCTAGAGCGAACGCTGTTAGGAAGACTGTCTTGTAGGACAGGGCCTTGATTGTAGCCGATTGTAACAGTTCAAATGGTGGGCGTAGAAAAGCACTCAGCACCACTCCTAGGTCCCATTTTGGTAGTAATTGTCGTGTCCGGCGAGACTGTAAGGCGAAAGACTGGAGAAGAGCCGAGATGTTAGAATCCTGTCCGATGTCGATTCCTGAAGTCAACTTTAGGACTCTGGATAGTGCTGAACGGTATCCCTCTATGGTGCTTGGCTTGAATTCCTTATCTTGATGCAGATGTAATAGGAAATCAGCTATCATTGGAACAGAGGCAGTGTTGGGATCGATGTCTCTGGTCCCACACCAAGT
Organism: Hanleya hanleyi; assembly: GCA_036873755.1. NCBI lineage: Eukaryota > Metazoa > Mollusca > Polyplacophora > Lepidopleurida > Hanleyidae > Hanleya > Hanleya hanleyi. The sequence continues at coordinate 12,746 of JAVTVY010033425.1, forward strand.
ACAGAAGTAAGACCACTTGGATTGGTACAGTTGAGAGGTGGATGATCTGTTTGCCGTCGCCATCCCCTCTGTAACAGGTCTTGAAAAGCCTTGGTCTGCGAGGGAGGCCCTGATAGTCTGTAAACGTGACGGTTGAGCCACTGTGGATCGTGGTGCAGTATGCCATGTCGCTGGTCTAGTAGCCGGTGCCACGGGGGCAGCTGACGAGGCAAGTCGGTCAGAAGTCGGACTAATGACGGGAACCACGGGCGATGCGGCCACCACGGTACTACGAGCAGGATAAGGCCGTTGTGCTCTGTTATCTTGGCCAAGACTGCCTGTATAAGCGCTATCGGTGGAAATGCGTAGGCGATCAGGTTTTTCCAGCCGATAGACATCGCGTCGACTGCCCAGGCTTGTGGGTCGAGTATCGGACTGACGAAGATCGGTAGCTGAGCGTTGTCCCTTGTCGCAAATAGGTCTACTAGGGGCTGTTCCCAGATCGATGTCACCTGACGGAAAGCCTCTATATGGAGATGCCACTCCATCTGTAAGACTTTGTCGGTCGTTGTCTGCAACGACGTTCAAGTGTCCGGGTACATGCCGTGCTCGGATCTGGCATTGATGAGTCTGTGCCCAGGTGAAGAGTGTCCACGTCTCCTGGAACAACAGCCGGGACTTCGTCCCCCTCAACTTGTTGATGTAGCTCACTACTTTCGTGTTGTCTGTGGCGACCAGGAGTGACTTGCCGAACAGCTGAGAATTCCAGTGGGCGACTGCCATGTTCACTGCTGCCATTTCCAGTACATTGATGTGCAGTGTTTTCTGTTGTGGAGACCACCTGCCGGATATCTTTAAGTTACAAGCGTCTAGTCCGTCATTCATAATCCAGCCGCCGTCCATTAGAGAATATCCGCGTCCATAATCCAAAGACCTATTCCATTTTCCATATAACAGTATTAGCACCAAATTCAAAAAGACAATCATAGTATACATAAACATAGGCTTGTTTCCTGCAAGAGAGAAGCGGTCAACAGTTTTCAATGATGCCGGCAAGACATCATGATGTTCCAAAAATATCAAATCCGTATCGCTGATCAGTATTCTTAATCCATAATATTCGTTGTAAAGTCGTCATCTAAAGAATGATGTATCTCAGTCACGCTTTGATTGTGACTGTTCATATGAGTACCATGAGGATCTTGAAGTACATGGGTTCATACGGCCCCTAGCCCCGGGTTAAGCGGAATTAGACACAAGTTACGAAACGTAGCGCCATAGATCTTGCACGCTACGTTCGTATTTTGCTATCAGCATGCGATATGTATCGCCAAATTTGAGAAACTTTGAGTGTAGGCGCTTGGTGGAATAGCTCCCAGGTGAGCTCCCCAGCCTGTGAGTGATGCGTCGGAAAAAAGGTTCATGTCCGGCTGTGTCCAACGGAGTGAAATCCCGGACATCACATTTCTCCTGGACTGCCACCATCCCAGGAACTGATGCAGATGCTGAGGAGCCGGTGTATTGTCGTCTCTGAGCGGGCTCGAGTTCCGACTTCGTTGGATGGGGTATGAATCCGAGATACTTGAGAACTTGGATGATGAACTGTATCTGGGATTAAGAATACTGATCAGCGATACGGATTTGATATTTTTGGAACATCATGATGTCTTGCCGGCATCATTGAAAACTGTTGACCGCTTCTCTCTTGCAGGAAACAAGCCTATGTTTATGTATACTATGGTTGTCTTTTTGAAATGGAATAGGTCTTTGGATTATGGACGCGGATATTCTCTAATGGACGACGGCTGGATTATGAATGACGGACTAGACGCTTGTAATTGAGTACCGACTTCTTTGACCCCCAAACAAGGATGTCGTCGATATATGCCTCTATGTTTATACCTCTCAGGTGAAAAAACGCCATGACTGGTGAAGCACCAAGGAGCGATCGAGATGCCGAACGGTAGAACCTGCCACTCGAATCGTCTCCCGGCGATGATGAATCGGAGATACCGACGATGATGCTGATGTATAGGAACATGAAGATAGGCGTCCTGGAGGTCGATGGAAGCTATCCAGTCCTCCAGTTGTAGGCGGGACCGTAACGATGGGACTGATGTCATCTTGAAATGTGGAGGTGGCGCTAGTGTCGTTGAGTCGCCGCAGGTCTATGATCATGAAGACTTGAAACTTGGGAAGGATGAAAGGATGATTGATTAGAAGATGAGGCTGGGGACCGTCAGTTCCGACGGTCAGGCTTTCCTTTGCCCCGGTCGGAAGACTTTCCTCCTCTGCCACGAAACTGTCCTTTTCCGTAAGGGCGAAAAGTAGACTGGTTGTCTTGCCTAAGTCCTGGCGGGAAGACTGTCCGGTGCGACCTCCTCTGCTCGACTTGCCCTTGCCCTTGCCTTTGCCTTTTCCAGAGGAGCGTTGAGCCAGGGCCCCGATGATCCGGGAAGTCTTTTCATCATTAACAGTAGGCATGACTGTGGAAATGGCCTTGTTGAAAAGGTACTTGGACGACAGGGGTTGTTGTGCCAACTCTTTCTTGATGGACTCCCAACACTTCAGACTTGGGGTGTTTAAGGTATCCCGCCCGTCGGGCTTGCACCATAGTGGCATAAGTAAATTACAACACATATAAGGGAAGTGGGAAGAGGTGCCGACATACTGACTGCGTCACATGACTTCACAGAATAGTCTTCTGGTAAACCTATTCTAAAGCACATACCAAGAATCTAACGATTCATGATACGTGTTGTATCTCAGGTACGCTTTTATTGTACCTGTTCATGTGGCAACTTGGATGATATGACCACACGGCCCCTAGCACCGGCATAAGCGGTATTAGATACAAATCTAGAGAGCTATGATGGAAATGCTCTGACAACTCGTATACTGGTAATTGGTGAGCTGTTTCGCTGTGACAACTCGTACATTGGATATTGGTGAGCTGTACCATCGTCAGATGTAAATGACGGCAATTAACACAAAAGACTAGTCTGTAAGGCCCGATGTCGACCCAGCATCAACTTCCCACAAATGCCAACATATATCAAAGACCAAAAGGTCTGTACAGGGGGAGGGCCTCGGGGCCCCCGTCTCCATTACATGCGCGTTGGACTTGTGCCGGTGCTAGGGGCCGTGTGGTCATATCATCCAAGTTGCCACATGAACAGGTGCAATAAAAGTGTACCTGACATACAACACATATCACGAATCGTTAGAGTCTTGGTATGTGCTTTAGAATAGGTTTACCAGAAGACTATTCTGTGAAGTCATGTGACGCAGTCAGTATGTCGGCACCTCTTCCCACTTCCCTTATATGTGTTGTAATTGTTCAGAGAGTCGATGAAGGCGATAAGGAAGTCCATCTTGGACCACCTTAGACATCGCCGTAAGGAACCAGTCAGAGTATGACGTAATCCTGTGTTGCGTCAGCATCATGTCTTCCACCGCACAGGCTTTTTTCTGTTGAAGTACAACTGCTGGCGTCTTGGTGAAATTCAACAGTCTGTCCAGATCCGGGTCGGACTTTGGAGGCTTGAAAGGTAGGTTGTCTCAATGATGAACGTAAGTCTTGAAAGGACCGGGTTTCTGGAGAGAAGACAAGGTCCTCAACTGTCGATCCAGTACGTCGTTTAATCTGATTGACTCCGGTGATGGTGCACAAGTCACTGCAACGTCCTCCTCAGAAGGCTTGTTTAGTCCATAAAGAGATGCCGCTGTAAGTCTTCTCCGTTTCCGGGGAGGATCATCAGACTGCTTCTCCTCGCCCTCAACAGGTCTGGGCATTTCCGGAACTAGCGCATACACTGCCGCCATCCTAGCCTTGAATGGTAGTTTCTCCTTGTCCTTCTCCTCTAATTCCGCCTCACGGCCGGAAGGTGGATCCGTATGAGACGAGGATGCTGTAGAGGCAGAGCGTCGTAGGTGATCCTCGTCCTCCGAGCTTGACTGTGTCGCTGGAAGAATGGGATCGTCCCACATCACGGACCTCTGGCGAAGAAACAACTGCAACCGTAGGAAGCTGTGCTGCCGGAAGGTGACTATGCTCCTTGACCAGGCTTGACTTTGAAGGCTACTTTAGAAGGTAAAGACTGATCTTTAGGTCCGTATCCTGATCCGGAGGGCCAATCCTTGAGTCCATGTTCGTCTCTGGGTACCTGTTTAGGTCTTGACTGTAGCCGAATGTCCTGGTGGTCCGGCTTACGGGGCTCTCGATCCTCTCTGGTCCTTGACGAAGAACGACGCCGATGGTCGGTTGATCTTTGTTCCTCGTAATCCGTGCGTGTTGACGGGGATCCGGGGAACGGCTTCTGTAACGTTGAGGGTAGAATCGTTCGGGAGTGCGGTCTTTGCCGTGGTAATCCCATTAACCTGCACTAGGTGTAGGACTTCGACGTCGAGGGTGGTCTCTACTTCTTTCCCGGTGTCGGCGGTCAAAGTTGAAATCCCGATATCGCTCCGGTGTATGGCTCTGTCTTCGGGATCTCCTTGCCGTTGTGTCGGGTTCCGGTTCCGTTGCACGGGTCCGAGCTGTCTCAGAAGCCGACTCCCGGCATTCTGGATGAGTCCGTTCCGTATAGGTCCGTGACTTCTCAGATGTAGACTCCCGGCATTCAGGATAAGTCCGTTCCTTATAAGTCCGTGCCGTTTTCTGCTCCGAGGTACGGTTCCGGACTCTAGCCTTGTCCCTGGAAGAAACATCTCGCTCCGATGGTCGGGTCCGAGGTGCTCATGGGGCTGTGACCTCTCGGGATCCCAGTGCTTCGTGTAGGTCAGTGCTGTAACTTAACGCCTGCCCGCATGCAAAAAAATGTGCGGGCATGCCGTACTTTCGATACTCCTGCCCGTGTGGGCATGCACTTTATTATCACTCACTTGTCTATTATTTAATGGCGGGCATGATGCACTTGTTTGTCTATCATGTATTGGTCAACAATTCTACCTAAATCGTCGTTTATGTTAAGTTTCTCGTTATCGTCGCGCTTGGAGTATGTCGATATTCACCTCCACATAGAAGAGCTCCCATCGTTCTCCGTATCCAAGGATATATTCTCCATGATTCGATTATCTACCACGGATAGCTCAACTGTATACGATCACGCGATAAAAGCCGCTTCGTGGAGAGGGCACGTATTGGCCGCCATTTCCTGCCAGATGCACAAGTTTTTGACGAACTATTCGCCAACAAACAAAACAACAAACACTGGAACATCGTCCGAGCGCAATAGACTATATGACAGAGAAAAACGCAAACGAACCTTCGTGCCTTCATGGCGAGATGAATTTCCGTGGTCGGATGAAATCAAAGGATCAGACGGGCAAAACGTCATTGTGTGTAACTTATCTGCTTATGTCGGTCATATGAGAAAGTAAAGCTTGACCCGACAGATAAGGACCGCCAAGATAAAAGTTTTCTGTACGGGTCAGTGAATTTAATGAGATTATAATTTACATGTGAGAATGTTGTGTTCAATGATAAAATCTTGTTCTTGAAAACATTTTGCTGTGATTAAGAAGTATTTCAATGAGATTAATTTACATTATTTGACACAATGGTAATTGGAGTGGTAACATTGTTGGGTTTTAATACCATAAATAAAATGAATGATATAAACCAATCCATGTGTAAACTGTGTGGTGGATTTTTTTTTAAATTATTACTCAGTATTAGCTTAGTTAAGGCAAACTGGTTAAGCTCTTAGAATTCCAGAGATAGCATAGTTTCTTAGATTAACATAAATCTTCAACAGAAAAAATCTGAGAAAATTGCTTTGGAAAACTTTTTAGTCTTTATAAAAGATTTATCTCTATTAACATTGCTTATCTCAAAGATTCTAAGACCTTACTCAGCTCCAAGTTCTGTTATGCTGTAGAACACGTTACAGCGGCAATAACAACAAAACACAATTGTCGGAAAATAGATTTTAATTGTTACTTGAATTAATACAGTACATGTACTATTCGAGTGAAACGCTGGGGTGCGGGCCAGGCAGTCTTCATTGTGGGCAGGCTGATTTAGGCTGGAGCCTGCCCTGATTGCAGGCAGTCCAAAAAGGGGGCAGGCTGATTCAGGCTGGAGCCTGCCCTGACTGCAGGTTGTCCAAAAAGTTAAGTTACAGCACTGTAGGTCCGTGGTTTATCGGGATCTTGGTGTTCTACATAAGGCCGTGACGTCCCGGGGCCATGGTCCCGGTGTGCTGGTCTGGAGTCGGATTCCCGATGTGTTGTGTGGGGCCGTGCCGTGCTGGTGCCGAGGTCCCGCTCCGGAGTCCGAGTCCGTGTCTTAGACTTCTCTTGATGGTCCTGCTCTGTGCTCCGGACTGTCGACTTGTCCACCGTCCTGAAATGTGGCTCCGGGGTACGGCTCTTCGCCGGGTCCCGGCTAGTAGACGTGTCCCTCTTGAGTTGCGGAGACTTGGATGAACGGGAACTGTTATCCGAGGTCTGTGCCCGATCCGTGCCTGTAACGGGGCTCCGGGGCCGAGTCCGTGACTGTATCTTTTCTGGCGAGCTTGAACTGGACCGTGGAGCCGTGCCTTGCGTCCGTGATGGGTCTAGTCCGTCTCCACAGGTCTGTACTATATCTTGAATGACTTGCGAAGATTCAACCGGCTGTAGCACTGTGCCGTTAGGCTGGATATACGGGCTTGCAGTCGGTGAAAGAAAATCTTCATTCACAGCCAAGTCGTTAAAAGAGGGCCTGAGTAGCTTGTTGTTTCTCAGCTGGACTCTTTTTCAGGTCAGCGGCCGCTCTCAGGAGTTGGCTGCGTCGGGCCATAGCGTAGTTATGCCAGGTCACGTCGTCCCAGTCTGCACATTCGCGGCATGTCACTTGTCTATAACATACCTGCTCCCTGCACTTGAAACAAAACAAATGAGAGTCTTTAACTGGCCAAAACTGACGACATGATTCACATCTTTTACTATTCTTTATAGTTTGGGTGACTACGTTAGCCACGATGAACTTACGGGAGAAAAAAATAACCCTAGGGTACGTCTATAACAACCAAAAGTTACTGTTTACAGGAGCTCTCTCAAAACAGGTCTTGCTACCAAGACTGCAAAGGAAAAAGAGGAAAGGCATGCACGGAGAACACGCCACCTAGCGGATGATCGACGAGACGATCAAGGGAGATAATTTTCTTTACAGGAGATCTCCAAATGGAGGGAATATGGCATATATTGATAGCAGGTGAAGATTTGAGCAATAAATATATGTATTAAGGCAGTTTTACTGGACCCAGTGACATCACTGGACCCAGATATGATTGCAACAGACCACCATAGACTACCATGCTTTATTTGCAGTTTAGTCTGTGTGTAATAAAATCGTAAAAAATTACAATAAATATTTTCCAACACTGATCGTAATGGTCTTTCATTTGATGGAAACTGTACTTGAGGGTTTACGATCACTTCAATCATTTCTAGCCAACTCGACTGATGGTATCCCTACAGAAGCTGTAAACTGAAGAACATAGAGCAGATTCACAGGTTGGCAAACATGTTTATTCTATTTCAAAATATAACCATACAGTAAGATAACTTTTACCTGTTTTAGCCATCATATTATGTGAATGTATACAGTACATATATTGGTTGAAAATAACAACAGTTTTTTTGTATAAACAGGTGGAAATCGACTATTTGAAAGGTACCAAACCGCGGTCAATTTTCATTACAGTACTCGAGAGCCTGGACACTAGATGCATTCATCAAGTATACTACAGCAGTGTTTTACAATGACTAGATATTTCATCATAAGCAAAAACTTAAAAAGATATACACAAACTAATAACCCATTCTGTAACCTAACAATCAATCGTCAGGTTCAACTACATTGCATGCACTATAAACTATTATATGGCCAACAGATTTACTACAAACTTTTTGTAGCCAAAAGACCTCGCAGTTTGGAGACGACAGGGTCATCATTTCTGGGGCAATATCTCGGTGGCCAGAAATGCAAAATGACAGCAGTGGCCATTCGAGGTATGATATTACTCCATTTCCAGCTAACAGTCTGCTACTACAGTCTGTCTGGAGTGGGGGTGAACACACGACCTTCGCGCCATTAGCCGAACCTCTCTAACCATTCGGCCACCGAATCACTCTACAAGAGACAGTGTTTAAAATCTATTCATTCTTCGCATATGCTTCACACATGTGCTTGTTTTACCTAAAAGAACTATGACGTCATTTGGTTTGTGTTTTTTGATAGTTCCTGCTCTTCTCCCCGGCATACCGCTCTTCAGTGCCAGAGGGAAAATTGGGTATGTGGGAAACCCCGGAAGCGAATCTCACCCATTTTAGTACTGAATAAGTATTAAACAGACTGTTATGACTGTTGTAGCAGTTTCTTACGTACCCCATTTTCGTATGCTTTCATACCTGGCCATTAGATTACTCATCTTGTGGAAAATCCATGACACTTCTCAAATTTCACTTGATCAGTTGGACATAGATAGGAGATGGAAAAAGAAATGGCTCCAGGGCCCTTCTGCCTGACAGGAGACAATTATAAAATTTTCCATAACACATTTCCATGGTGAAATAGAGGTTTGATAATAAACATTTTAATTGGGGGTGTTATCATGTGACCTTTTGAATACTCGAAAATTATAACTGAAGTAACTGGGAAGGCATTGACAGATTGATGGGTCTATTGTCCTAGCTGCTCTCGGAAATTCAACTTATTATTATTAAAACAGAACGATATACATATCATGATTTATATCCAATAATGTTAGGAGGACAATTTCTAGGTGAAGCAACAGTAAATGCAAATGCTTTAGACCACTCAGCCACCTTAGCTTCAACTGGAGTGGTTTAAAGCGGTGAGGTGGCCAAGTGGTTCAAGGAGCTTGCATTGAGGTTCCAAACTCTGAGGTGACCGAGTGGTTTAAAACGTTGGCGATTAGGTGCCAAATTCTGAAGGTGCGGCTTCTAGTCTCGCACAGGACTGGCTCATCCAGCACATGTAATCGTGCTTGACCATGTTTACCAAGAAAGTGTCATCCTATAAACAATTGGATATAAATGTTACCTACTTTTTAAACGGCAATTTATCATGTTTGGCAAATTAATCTCATTTACGATGTAAAAGGTGAATTATTAAGCTTACGGACTTTTCTGAAAATCAGTGTTCGCAAGAAAGCTTTAGTCTTTTGTAACAATCACAGTCGCTGCAGTGGGAAAGAAATAGTTCCGTTCGAGGCACATTTACACAACATGGATATGTAGGATAGACTGTTTAATAAAGCATTTATCATGTCACATTCCCAAAGCACATTTCACATCTACAGGTAATATAACATATAGCATAAGAATCACTCGTGGTATTTACAAAGTAACTCAGTACCATATTCTTGAAATATGGTCAATATACAATGCAGATATGCCCCATCCATATAATACTGATATTGTTTTGAGCTATTTCTCTCGCCATAAACCAGTTAACTCGTGTGGAATCCTGTGCCAAAGAACTGTGGTTAAGCTGGTCGAGTGAAATGGCATATGTTCTAGCTTTGCAAGCCTGCAAGTAGTAACTGCTATTCAAGTCTTGTAATGATATAGATAAAGTCCATACCAGCATCATACCATAAAGGGTCATTCGAGTATTACGTACACAAAATATCTGATTTTATGACCATAATTACCATTTAATGATGTATCTTTTATTTGCCGCTAATGTCCGTGTACTTAGTGTCGTAAACGACTGGACAGATCGACACCTGCTAAGCCTGGGGTCCCACGCTTCCAAACGAATGTTCATATACTATTCGAATAGACTCAATAGTACTGCCGAAGCTTCGAATGCCAAAGTTTGCCACTCGTTTTGGCTGTACTGATAACAGTGGACACAAGTCTGGTAAAAGTGGACACAAGTCTTGTAAATGTGGACACAATTCTGATAACAGTGTACACAAGTCTGATAACAGTGGACACAAGTCGGATAGCAGCACTATTAATAACCAAAATAGATCTCATCCTCCTCACTATCTATCTCGTCTGACGTCCTCTCCCACCCCTCCTCCTCCTCTTCCTCGCTGTTAAATATACAAACATATATAGTATCAGTATCAGGTAAATCAGCAAAGATTGTAACATGAGGGCGAGACTCACAAAACTCCTCGGCTTGCATCAAGCATTTGAGAAATATGCTGAGAATGTGCAACATATTATGGCTATATGCAGAGTTGTCCTTTTTAGAACATATCATTAATTCTGCAGATATAACAGCTACATTTAAAAATCATTAATTCTGTAGATATAACAGCTACATTCAAAATTGCAGATTATTACACCCGAAAAGGGGAATAACTCTGTAAAATAAGGGCTGAAATGAAAATTTTTGTAGGCTCTAGAATAAAAGTAGATAAATAAGTTTCTAAAATTTGGTAGGTGTACCGAACACAGTTCTTGAGATATAACTGATTACATTCAAGCATATCATAGACATACCCGAAAAGGGGCATAACTTCATAAAATAAGGGCCGAGACAAATAAATTTTTTGTGTTTTGGATGCTTCTATAATACAACTAGATAAATAAGTTTCCAAAACATAGTAAATTTACCGAACACAGATTTGCATATCACAAAATCGGAGATTATTACATCTGGAAAGGGGCATAACTCCATGAAATATGGGCCGCGATGACTAATTTTTTTGTAAGCATCTAGAATACAGCTAGATAAAAAAGTTTTCTCTGAATTTGGTAGTTTAATCATACACAGTTAATTAGATATATCTGATTACAATACATGAAAGCATATATCACAAAATCAGAGATTATTGCACACAAAAAATGGGCATAATTCCATAAAATAATAGCTGAGGCGACTAATTTTCTGTTTCCAAAATTTGGTCATTGTATCTCAAACGGTTTTGCCTAAAATGAGGTAATGCACGGATGTTCTTTTGAGTCGAAGGTGCATGCCCTTTTTGTTTAAATTATTTGGAAGCTGCACATAGCAAGCAATTGGCAAACAGTTCATAAATTGTCAGATTCATCAAAGTAAGTTGGCCAGACTCAAATCCGACATGCAGCCCTACAAGATCATTTATTACACCGATTTCTATTTAATGTAATAATGTTCAATAGAAATCAGTATTATAAAATACCTTGTATGGGCTGCATGTCAGTCTAGCCAGACCGGTTTGCCAGTGATCTGTGCATTTCTACATAATTGCATTACAAATTTTACAACCAATTACAGGTCTTCTAGTAATGCAGAAGGGGACAGATAGGTATTCATACTTTTTAAGTTTATGGATCAACGGAAACCCGACATCAGTACTATCATTTTTGAGTTATTGCAGTGACAAGCTTATGTAGCATGGCTGAACAGGCCAGGCGTAAAGGCTGTATTGCATAATGCCGGTTACCGAAACAATCCCAGCCGTCCTCTCACTCTTACCAACCCACTGTCAAAGTTTGATGTAAATCAGACAAATCGTTTTTAAGTTATTTAGTTTTAAGTTTATTTAGCATAGCTGAATACGGTGTGATATAATTCGGAAGACATCCTACATATTATACTTTCCTACAAAATGAAAGAGAGTTAATTTCTCTATGATATTAAATTTTTTGAAGAAGAGCTTTTTTGTTTTCCTGCCTCTATTCAGTGCTTAACACTACCATAGCATATTTGACCAACCATGCAGAGGTCATTTGATCTGACCGGCCTGCAAAGTTCATGTTTCCGTATACTTCCTGATTTTTAATTGATTAAAAGATCATTTTAACTGACTAAACAGAACCATCTGGTAGCGGGCCATGGAGCTGATCTGGTCAAGACGTTATATTTCATGATCTGGAGTTTAAATCACTATTTCCTAATCCGTTCTGCTGTAGACAGTGTACAACACATATCTGATTCTTTTACAACTTGAAATCACTTGAATTTTCTAAGCTTTAACGTTTAGGTCCACGTCTTTGCTGTATACTGGAACAAATCATAAAGCAAGTTTGATTGGTCAGTATCGAACTTTCTATTCTTGTGTTCGAGTAAGTATTACGTAACAATGATTGGACATTCACAAGCCACGGTTTAAGTGTATATTTCCAGATCATGGCAAGGGTTGTGTTTACGGCATGCTATAAAAGTATGTAACAAATTCTATGTGGTCACTCATTTACCATCTTGACTCAGAAGTCATTTACCATCTCGACTCAGAAGTCATTTACCATCTTGACTCAGAAGTCATTTACCATCTTGACTCAGAAGTCATTTACCATCTGGACTCAGAAGTCATTTACCATCTTGACTCAGAAGTCATTTACCATCTCGACTCCGAAGTCATTTACCATCTTGACTCAGAAGTCATTTACCATCACGACTTCAGACAGAAACTATGTTATGAGAAGGTATGCTTTATTGTGTATGTTCACTGCCAGAGAACTGAGAAGAATAAACCTTGTTTATTTCATCTATACCATCATCGTTTGGTTCCGGATTCCAGATAAATCCTAGCAACACCAGGTCTTACCTGGTCTTATCCATCTGAACTAAGGTTATGCAGAATTCATCTTCTTCCGGAATTAAGACGTAACAAGCCTTAAATTTGTTTAATTACTTGTAAAAATTTGCAAGGGGTAAAGGCCATGGCAGCCATCTTGGATTATGCAGGTTACCGGAAAACAATCCTGTACCTGTACCAACCCACTGTCTGAGTTTGATGTCAATTGGAGATATTATTTATATATGTTATGGCTGTGACAAGTGTGAAGGGATCATGGAATAATTGATGGAGTAAATCTGCTCTGGTGTCCAGCGGGGGACAAAGACTTAGAGGCAGCTGAAGACAGTGCCTGATGTTACATCATGACATTACATAATGCATTACAATTCAAACGGCATAGCCTTTGATATTGGCCGAGCGATTCATCCAGCTGTGTGGAGTTCCAACTTCACGTCGCTGGCATTTGACATCACTTCAGGCACTGTCTTCTGCTGCCTCGTCTGTTCTGTTCTGTCTCACGTTGATAATAATTTCATAAATGACTTCAGAGATATGCAATATACCGGGTTCATGCACAGAAATTCAGATTACATTCCATGACTTTCCATGACCTTTTAATGGACAAATTCCTAGACTTTTTCATGACCTATCAGAAATTCTCTATGGACAAATGGGGACATCGAGAAAATCAGTCCACAGCCATGGTGACTGAGAAGAGCACTTTCATGGCATTTCTTTTTACAATGATTTCCTCCCAAATGCACGCTGGAAGTTTAACAGAATCATCTTTTCGGCAAAAAAAAAGAAGAGAAATATTGACCTAGTTGACATTTTCAAGTTCCATTTAATTTTTCCATGACCTCTCACAAAATTCACTGACCAGACATAAAATCCCATGACTTTCAAGGCCTGGAAAATCCATTTTCAAATTTCTTGACTTTCCAGGATTTTCCATGACCGCGGGAACCCTGTATACATAAGCGAGTGAGAGGAGGGATGTTTATAACCTGGAGGAGGTCTCATACACAAAGGTGACTATGTATTCAATCAATGAGTAATAGTATTACCTGGAATCCTCACCATTGTCATTGTCATTATTATAGACTCGTCCATCAAATCCTCCAAATCCTCCGCCTAATGGAGGTCCAAACCCGGCACCTAACGGAGGTCCAAACCCGGCACCTAACGGAGGTCCTAACCCCCACCGGACAGGTCCCATTCCAAATACTGGGGGCATCATAATACCACCACGGCCAAATGCTCCGAATGGAACTCCTGCTTGGTTTGCCTGTTGTCGTTCTCTTTCTTTTTTCACTGAGAAAAAACAGTTTCGATTCAGTCACACCAGCCCATCTCTCATATAAAACATTTGATTTGAAGAATCCATATTTCGCAAATGACAGTATTAAATTTGGAGAAATTGAATATGTGAATTGGTAGATAGCAACTGCTGTTACATTAAGCATTACCATAAACTAAATCAGTCCAACTATCAACGTCCCAATCTGTAAGATTTGATTATTATATCGGCTGAGTAATATTTCAACAAGAAATAATGATTTACACATATTATCAAAGGTTCTACCAAATGCACCTTGTACGCTTTGCGAGAAATCATACAGAGAAGCTGTGTAAACAACAAGTTAATATTGTTTGTACGAAAAATGACAAGAAACTAACAATTTTAACACAATAAAACAGATGGGGTGAAAAAGGTATTGAAGCGTAACCTGACCCGTGACATCTGATTACGGTAACGTCCTACAATATCGACTTGTCGATTGTGTCGGATGTCCCATCGTGACGTGCTTTGCACAACCATTGGGTATGACGTAAACAAATACATTACGTTTAACTTTGTGACATTGTTGGCATTACAACGGAAATATTGACTAGAGAATTCACTATGATTGTTCGCTACCAACGATCGTAATCAGACTCCGACGTCATGGGTCAACAGGTCACGGCATTCACCGTTTCCAAACAGGCATGGTAATGGAGGGTTTCAAGATCGTTTTTTGAAAACTGCTATTAAAAGTCAAATATAGTCTCTTACAACCATTTAGCATCAAAGAAGTATGCATTGGGTGTGCGGGCCATTTGGTAGAATCTTTAAGTAATCATTTTTTACTTAATCTGTCTAGTTTTTTCTCATATTCAATCCATCTGAAGCAATCATGACATGGATGGACCAGTCATGCCAGTGGGGGGAGGGCTGGTTTTGCTCCTGTATACTTACTCTCTTCAATAATTTTCATGGGGTCATTTTTCAGCTCCATGTTAGCAGCATCAGGATTTTCTTGTTGGAATTTTTCCTTGGCTTCTTTTGCAGCCTTCTCCATCTCTTGTCTATGTAATTCATTCATGTCTGTGGAAGCGGCACATCTGTAGACAAGACAGAAGACAAAGATATCACTAAGCTTGTATCACAGCTCAGTTGAAACATCCGGCAAAGACAAAATTGGCAATATTATAATGTGTTTCCAAATAATAAAACATTCTTCACACAGTATATTAAAGAGATAAATTGTTAAGAACACCATATGTTTCTATATAGCTATGAATCCAGAACTACAGAGCTGTCCATATATTAGGTCATAGAATTTCAGCAATATCAAACACATATAATACCTCTATATACACCACAGTATATTCATATATGTTTATGAACATTTTATTGATTTGTTATTCATGTTCTTGTTCTTTGTTTGTACTCTGCCTGTAAAGGTGTTTTGTACAATTGAATTGAATTGAATTGAATTGAATTAAGGCTGAATAGAATAAATTTCTAGCTTCACAGGCACCGCCACGCCATTTTTTTTTAGCACTGCAATTTAGCAATTTGGTAGCTGTGTTGAGCACAGTTCTTTAGATATAACTGGTTACATTCAAGCATCCAAGATTATTACACCCGAAAAGGGGCATAACTCCATGAAATAAGGGCCGAGATGATATTTTTTGTACACTTCAAGAATACAACTAGATAAATATGTTTCCAGAATTTAGCAGCTGTACCGAACACAGATCTGCAGATATAACATGTACATTCAACTAGAGATCACAAAATCAGAGTTTTTTACATCCGGTAAAAAGTTTAAAAAAAAAATATATATATATATTATTTTTTTTCCCCGTTTTTACACATTACCCTCTCAAAATAATGTTATTAGACATTGACTAAGTGTCTTGTTTTATTTGAAAGAGAAAGTATTGTTGAAGGCTGAATTTACAAGTAACGCAAAGAGCATTGTTGTATTAAACTACTGCATCAGTGTGCCAGAAAAGATGAATATATTTGGTCTGTGGTCCCTCATTATTTTTATTCAAACAAGCGGAGTAGCTAGCAGGTCCTCCGCCAAGTAGCCTGTTTGAAAGTGTGCAGCATATACGCTTCCAATATCTCCTTAAATATAACTTGGAAAGTGGATATGTGTATGTGGAGAGAGACGTTTATCTGGAATTGTTGAGACAAGTTGATGTGGTTTGGGAAGCAGTAATGGATAGTGTAACACTGGAATGTAAGTCTGTAGTTGTATATGGATTTGTGGATGGTGAGGTTTATAAATTGATGGGAGGAATAGATCAAGATATCGCATTCACAACACAGATGGGTACAATATGGGTGAGTGAAATCCAAGTTTGAAGTCGATTGGTCGGATTGTTCTCGAGATATCGCATTAACTAGATCTGGGACGGATAGAATCCAATATGGTCAATGGCAGCCATCTTGGATTATGCACCTCAGTGAAAATCAATACCAATGGCCGTCTAACTGATGTGAAGCACCTTCCCAAGTTTGAAGTCGATTGGTTGAATTGTTCTCGAGATATCGCGTTCACAAGATGTGGGACGGATGGACGGACGGAAGGACGGACGGACGGCTAGCATTTCCAAGTCCTCCCACCACTTCGTGGCGGAGGACAAAAAGTTCCTGTGAAGCCATTGATAGGTGTTATTAAAGGAGAAGTTTCCTGAACGCCAATATTCCACAGAAATTTCCACTATACCCGGTATAACTGTTCTGTGAAACAAGCTGCTCCACGGAAATAATCCGTTCGATGTGATAATTTGAAATGTGTTCATTTTGTGCATAACAGTTCGGGAAATTGCAGAATTAGAGAACGTTGTCGAATTCGGGAACGGTTTCCGAGTTCAGGAACATCAAACATTCAGCAAAGTTCCCGAATTCCGAATTCAGGAACATCAAACATTCAGCAACGTTCTCGAATTTGGGAACTCAATTATAACATGGAGAATATAGGACTGAAGAAACATTTTCTCACTTACAGCAAAAAAGACAGCTAGAATTTCAAGCATGGAATATCAAGAGAACAAATGTTGTTACTCATTGATAGAAAAATTATAATGCCGTTCATTGAAAAGAAGTGCCAGTTACGTTTTTAGATGAAAAGTGGCCAAAGTTCCTGAATTCGTAAACCCGTTTATTATGGAGGAAATAGGACAAAAACACATTTTCTCACTTTCTGCAAAAACGACAGCTAGAATTTTAAAATCACAGGATGGAATTCAAGAGAATGAAAGTTGTCACCTATTGATGGAAAAATTATAATGCCGTTCATTGAGAAGCAGTGCCGATTACGTTTTTAGTGGAAAAAGTGATCCAGAGTTCCCGAATTCGTAAACAATTAAAGCCTACTGTTCCCGAATTCGACAACGTTCCTGAATTCTGCAATTTCCCGAACTGATAGTGGCTGTAGGGCGTCACTATATTGTACATAAAAAGCGAGGCTCTATGGGCACTGATGTTGCTCTCGTTCCATGTGACGTAACAGAGACGATGTAATTGGTAGTGTCACATGGTCTTTGCCACAATGCTAACATTACTTCCACTCAACTCTGATGTCATTCTTCTTCAACTCTGACGTAATTTTACCTCACCTCTGACATATCTAATGGCGACACCCTACAGTTGCTCAGTGCAAAATAAATATACTCTACACGTATCTCGGCCATGAATTCCATTATTCCCAAAGAATTTGTCAAGGAGGAATTGTGGAGTGGAAAATACATTCAAGCGAGTTCTCCTTTAACTTATAGAATCAAATATAAAGGGCATATATATATATATTACACCAACCCAGTGTTTTCGTTGAAGTGTCCATAGTCGATGTTGGGAGCTCTGCACACATAGCACATGGTAGCACCACAGGTACATGTCATCTTGTTACAGCCCTCTATTTTGTAAAAGTTCTTACTGCACTTATAGCACGTCCTCAACATTGCCTCTGTGATCTTGTTCTCGATGAATGTTCTCATCGATGTCTCACCACCTTTCTCCACCTCCTCACATCGAAGAGGGACATGATTAGGCTCATGACAAAGTCTGCATATTAACAAATGGAAATCCTATTATTGCTGACCCAGAATGGTAAGGCACACCTCTGGACCATTGTCAGATGTATACACAGTATTAAGTTGAAAAGTCTAGCTGTATTTCTTCATGTTATATCATGATAAACGGTATATGACCTTGGAAAAATAAGCCACGGTCAGCCAACTGAGATAGGCTTCTAGTCAATCACCAGTTGCATATGTAATATGGATTTGGAGACCCTAGCTTTAATCCTTCAAAAAATATAGCAAATACTACAATCTGACCTTGATAAAATAAGTCAAGGTCGATCATTCTCAATAGGCTTCTGACCCATCACCAAGTGCATATGTGGTATGAATTTACAATGCCTGACTTTTATCCTTCTTGAGATATCGTGTCTAAAAGAAAGATGGACAGACGGACAGACAGACTGACGATGCCGACGATGATAATGAGGGGTAAAAAATCAGCTGGCAAACTATTGCATGGAGTCAGTTTGACAATCATGACATGGATTCTCCGAAATGTTGTAGTGAATCAAACAATGTACTCTATCATATCATGAATGTTATCACTAAGCGAAAATCTTCTTGAGTCAAGTAAAATGAAATTTTATCAATTTATCCAACCATACCTGCAGGATTCCTTGAGACATTCCGGATTGAGGCATTTGAAGACTTTATCATTAGGATCTGGCATTATGGTAGCGAAACTGCAAAAGGGACACGACACAAGGTCAGGAATGTCAGCTTGCTTAATCTCCTCTTCTTGGAGTCGACGGAGAACATTGGAGAACACGCTGCTCGGTAGGACTGTCTGTAACGTCTGTAGGGGGAACTTGTGCTCACAACCCTCCGACATACACGGAAACTCAAACTTACTCTGTCCAATCACTACCTCTGCTGAACGTCGCACACACTCCTTACAGAAAAGGTGCCCATCTGAACATGCTGCCATGTCTTCAAACATACACTCATCGTCATAGCAACATGCACACTCCATCAATTCACCCACAGCTCTGGCCTCCTCAATCTTCAATGTCTTCACCCGCTTCTCTTCGTCCACGTGGTCTGTAACCATGGGAGCATAGAGGATAAGGTCAATTCGACACATCACACATGGTTCAAGATAATCAACAATTACGATAAAGGTCTCATAACTGCTCATCCATGACAATCAATCTGATCAACACCAGATCTAGAAAAAAGGGTCCTTATCTTACATGTTGCTGATTTAAGATCTGGGAATGAGACCCAGGTTTCCGTTGTAAAAAACATAGCTTTTGGCAGATCAAGGTCATGCATCTGGCCTGTCTCACTTTGCAGTGAGTTGGTAACACTGTACGGTATATGTAAAACTCATCATCCCATATATTTTATCTTGTTTCATCAGATTAATATGTTACTCTCTAGAAACCATGATCATATTCATTTAACATTAATAGATTTTTAGATATATTGATAAATTCCAGGAGACATTTCTCTGTTCATAATGTCTCAAGGTCAATCAGTCTTTCTCACACGACTGTGGCCAGAGTGTAACGTTTTCAAATAAGCATCCCTAAATTGTGGAGAAGCTCCGTGATTGGTCAGGACTCAGAACACGAAAATGGGAGAGTTGATCCCAGACCTAAATGATCAACAAATAAAGATGGGGAGCAGTTATTGTAGACCTGGTTTTACTCATATTGTTGTGAAAATATTTTGTAATCGCCTGTCCCCTCTAATTTAATAGTCAAACACCTTTCAGAGTTTATGGCATGGTTGGGTTGAATTAAAAGAGTTGAAGCTTCTATCAGAAGAGAATATCATTCATGCTATGTTTTTATTTATTTATTTATTGAAAATGGCCTGTTGAACATTAATGATTGAATTACTGAAGGTCCTGCCATATTGCTGGATTTGAAGCGTACAGGAAACAATATTTGGTGAATCATTTGAGAAACTTCAAATACTCTAAAAACATGTACAGGATCACCTCATATCTTTATCACTTCGGGAAATTGCGGAATTCGGAAACGTTGTCGAATTCGGGAACTTTTGGAAAAAAGGTTTACGAATTCGACAACTTTGAGGCCCAAATCCACCCTTATTTCACATAAAATGCGATCGGGCGTTCGTCTTAGCGATCGGATATAATTTTATTGTACCAACAGGTGGCAGCACCTTTTCTATGGCATTTCATCGTGGCATTCGGAAATTCTACCTGGCGTTTTTTCTACAGGTGAGAAAATGTGCGTTTTGTCCTATGTCGCTCATGCTTTAAAAATCAAAAAGGCATGTTTCTGAATTTGGGAACGTTGCCGAATTCGGCAATCTTTCTGTTTCCGAATTCGGCAACTGTTCCCGAATTCGACAACGTTTCCGAATTTCGCAATTTCCCGAAGTGTTATCATATCTCACAAATCAACCTAAAGTTACTTTTTCTGGAGGTTACTGTCTGCAAATTTCTGGATCATGGTACTAATTCCAAAGAAGATATATTGTTGGCCTGTGTGATAAAGTGGGCAATCATCTAATCACCATGTACAGGTGACTATTCACTTTCACAGAACATCCACAATGGAAACGGTAAGTTAGGATGTCAGAAAATTACAGCAGGTCGTTCTTGAGTACTGGGGGAGTCATTACGATAACCCCTCTGATCATTCAATCACAGGAAGTGAAATTTCCCACCATAAAATCGGGAAGTTGACCAAATGCTTCAAAATCACGCGTATAATCCATTGTTTCTTCATTATTTCAATCATTTTTTAGGGTAATCAAATTTATTAGAACGGACTGAATTTTGTCCCGATTGAATATTGATGGGGGATTGAATTACGGTAAGCGATCCATATATACGATCATCTTTCGATTTACGATCGACCCCATTTTTTCGGGAGACTTACAATCGGATATTCTAACTGATTTACAATCACCCACAAATTCTAAAATGGGACGATCTAACTTAAATTCGATCGCACACGGTCGGCAATAGCTAGAATGAATATGAACAGATACGCAACATTATGCGCGAGATCGGCAGTATCAACGCATACACAAAATGGAGTTGTTAATGTGACCTAAACCAAATCTAAACAGCATATATTCCTGAATGGTAAATAAAAACAACTTCGTGTAAAACATAATAGTTGCGCGAGTGTCAAATTATTTCTATTATATTAAAAACGAGACATATTCTTTTTGCGAATTCAAGAAACGAACGTGTGACGGTCTTGCAAATATTGTGAAAAATTATGCTGAGACCAATAGCCGCTCACTGCGTATTAGAGGAGGGAGGGAATTTGGCTTAATGTCACACTCAAGTTTGTTTCACTCATATGGTGACAGTCAGTTTGGTTGGTGGAGGAAGCCGGAGTACCCGGAGAGAACCACCGCCCTTCGGCAAGTAACTGACAAACTTTCACACATGGACCAGCTGGGCTCGAACCCGTGCTGGTTCAGCGGTGTGAGGCTAGCGGTCACCAGCGAAGCGCCTTAGACCACTCGGCCACCGAGGGCTCCCTGAATTATTAGAGGTATTACTTTACCCATAATATATCAGTGTTTGTGAAAGGGTTCATTGCTTACCATATATGGACATATATTCCCCCACTCAATCAACCATTTTTCAATCAACAGGGGCAAGCCAACCATTGGTCAAGTGACCATCTGTCAACTGACGATTGCTGTAGGAATCATTGAAGTCTGGGGTCAAGAAAACAATGGTTAACCAACCATTAATCAACAAACCAACTTCTGGTCAACAGACCAAGTTGCTCAAACCTACAAAGGATCGATCAACTGTACTACCCATTAGTCAATCAACCAGGAATCAATCACAATTACACAATCGGTCATCGTTCAACCAACCAGGGGTCAAGACAATAATTATCAACCCCCCATTGGTCATCTAACCATCAGTCAGCCAACTAGGGGTCAACAACAATTACAGAACCAACTGTCAAGCAGCCAAATACTGGCCATCTTACCATTGGTTAAACAACCACATACTGAACCTACCATTTGTCAACCAATCATTATTAACTAACCTGGGATCCACCAACCATTGATCAACCAATCATTAGTCAACCAACCAGTGGTCAACCAACCATTCATCAAATCCTTCAGTCAACTGTTATTCAAGAACCGCTGAAGACCATTAACTACTTCACCAACCAAGTATGTCCATACACTTGGCAGTATCACAAAGTGTATATTACTGGGGGGTACCTGTAACCTGCAAGAGGAGCCAGCTACTGTGTACATCAACTAGATCCCTATTATGAACATACCTTTGAGTTCTTCTTCATGTTTGGTGAACAACAGTTCCTTGAAGAACAGCTCGTCAGGTTCCTCTGGGAAGGGTAGTTCATATTGTCTGGGTTGATGCATGAACTTTGGGGACCTCTTCTGACCTGTGAACACATTAACAGGAGATCAACTCTACACAACCACGACAACCAGTTGTGATATGTGTAATTAGTATTTCAACCCTTTCATCAGCATATATGGTATGGTAAGGTTAACTCCAAACATGGATTTTTATGCTGTCCAGATTACTTCTGATTTTTTTTTTTTTTTTTTGCATCGATTGATCAAAAAAACAGGAAACCATTTGACAATATCAGGCCATCCACAATAATATTTCTGTTTCCAGTAACCCTACCTACCCATATATTTTGCAGTCAAAAAAAAAGTTTGGGTATATTAAGACAATTTTTTTTATTTCTGTGTTTTTCAGCAGTACTCCGTGAAATACTATACAAAAAGGTCAAAAATCCACTAAAAAAATAATAAAAGAAATAAAAAAATTAAAATTCCTGCCTACCTACCTACCCAAATTTTCTAAAGATGGTTTGAAACAAAATATTATTGTGGATGGCCTCAGGCCTGCAAGTGGCTCACAGTGAAAATATAGGAGGAAATTTGCCAAAATATAGGAGAAATATAGTAATTTTCTTAATAAAATATAGGAAAATATAGGAAATAAAGGAGTGTAAGACAGGTCAGTACTACATTGTATGTTCCAAACTTGTTAGTTTCTGGTGTTTAATCAAATTATTTTCACTGAATGCAGTTATAGTGCTGGTGATTAAGAAGACGCGTCCTGCTGGTTGGTTCAAGAAAGAGAGATTTAAATGTTTGAATATTTGCCGAGCGAAGTGAGAACAAATTTTTTTTCTGAAATGTATTTCTTCATGCCAATTTGACACATTTCAGAGCTTGGTGAAAGTTTTCATGAAAAAAAGTCAAAATATAGGAAATATATGGGGTTTTGAGTAAAATATAGGAAACTACAGGCATGACTCAAAAATATAGGAAAATATAAGAAATATAGGAGGCACTTGAAGGCCTGCAATATACATATACATTGAAAACCTGATATCCCTCTATTATGTACCTATCAAAATGAAAATTCAATTGATGGTTCTAATAAATTTGATCAAGCTCTAAAATCATTGAAATAATGAAGAAATAATAGATTATATGCATGACTTTGTACCATTTTGTCAACTTGTTGCGATAACTTTGATCACTCCCAGATTTTATGTTAGGAAATTTCACTTCCTGTGTTTGAATTATTAGAAGAATTACCGTAGTCTGTCCACACTGGGTATGTGGCATATCACAAATATTATGTAACAAGATTCATACGATACAGTTGGTTGGTTGTTTGAAGTTTAACGTCGCATCTAACCTTATTGTTCAAACGGCGATGACTCAAACAAACCCTAAAAAAAACCCTAACCCTAACAAAAAGCTAACCAAAACTACAAAAAAAATTGAATTTCGAATTTTGAAAATTAGGCTCTACAGACACTGATCAAAATGGATCATCAGAGAGCCTAATTTGTTTGGTATTTTAATCTACCTCCTGTGCCAGACAAACATGGTACCAACCATGCTGCCCTAAGCTGGAGGGCTCATCCGATACAGACAATAAATTCCATCATGTGATTGTCCACTGACCAGAATGAAGTGAATACATCCTATTTACCTTTGAATTTTCCTGCTTCGTTTTCCAATTCCCTCAAAGTTGGAGTGAAGTGAGATTTGTGTTTCTCAAAGATTTTCTTCACAAAACCTGCCTTCAAAACCGGAAAATAATTTTGCAGCTGAACTAGCGAGTGACTCTTGTAATTCTCGCTGACGGGTTTGTCTTCTTTGTAAAACGTGTCATGGGGATCTGGGAACATGGTCAAGAATTCTTCCAATTTGAAGTTCTGATTAGTCAGCTTTCTCTTCCGAGCCAGTTTCGTCTCCTTTTCCAAGACATCTTTCAGCTTAGGGTAATTTCGCATTTCAAACATTTCCGAGGCTAGTTTCTGTGCTCTCTGGGGGTCATCCTTACTCTGTTCCAGTCGGTTGTAGATGTAGTTTGGATCGCAGTCTGGGAACACACTCTTGAGCTGGTCAACCTCTTTATCAAGCTGTGTTTGAGTCGACGTCCCTGCAATAGTGTCTGTTATGACAGGTGTCGTCTCGCTGGTGGAGGATACTGGTTCCGGTATATCTTCACTTGGGATATCAATAATGGGATCATCATGTATTACGATTTCTTCAGCTGGGGAGGGCAACGTTTGAGAATCTCGCCCCAACAACTCCTCCATCACAATTTGCACACGGTTAGGTTTGTCGTGATGGGCTTCGAGGAATGCGTAGATCTCATTCCGATCCCGGTCCGGAAAAACTCTTGCAATAGTCCTCATTTCTGCATAAAGAGGGTCCCCGGCCAGCAAAGGGTCATTGGGGTCAGACTCTGATTTTGTCAGTGGAGGCTGTGCGGCAGGAATTGCATTGTTATTCACTGAAGTTGATGGCGGATGCGGAACCTCGGCAATTACAGTCACCTCTGCAGCACGAGTTTTCAATAATCGCACAACATAATCGATACGATCTGGCCTTCCACTGTTGGCTTCCAACAACACAAACACCTCATTGGGATCCACATCAGGTAATGTTTTGACAACTTCTCCGACATCCGTGAAAATAGTATCACCATCTGCCTCTGCAATTGTCTCCCTTGCCAATTCATCCTTTTCAACAGCAGCTTGCAATTGGCCCTCGAGCACCTCATTTAAAACAGCACTAACGCGATTTGGATCCAGTGCCTTCTGATTTAGCCTCCTACACAGAAGTGTTACATCAGTATCAATAACAATAGAGGCAATCATGTTTGCATCCCTTTTTATTGAGTCACTTGAGCTCAAGATTGCTATCACAGTTGGGAGTTCTGATTTTGAATCGCTGCTTGTCCCTGAAGTAACCGGGGGAACATCGTCTATAATTATCACATCAGGGGTGGAAGATGTGTTTCCGTTAGAGTTCGTCTGACTCTTTCGGTGAGACAAACTACCAGTTTTAACCACCCTGGGAGAACTACTCACAATCACACAATCTTGAGCACTTGGTTCCTTCAAAACGGACTGGTCTGAGACGGTCACCACAGTATGTTCCTTGTGACGAGCAGATGAGCTTGTCACCGGACATCCCTGTCGAGGCTGATCCACGGTACCATCTGGTGAATCAGTCATGTCAAGAATGTTATAATGTTCTGTCTGGTGGAGTTGTTCCTCATTACTGATGGTACTACTCTCATCAGTCACCAAGATGTCTCTCTCATGTTCCACCTTTTTGTCGTACCCCGCAATAACTGACGAAACAATGACTTTCATCGTGTCCTTGCGATTGTTGTTGTTGTTCTCATGACTGGTGTCAATGTCAATCAGTGAGTCGTCCAGTTGAAGTGTCCTAATTTCATGCAGGGCATCCTCTGTTGAGACAGACAGGTCTGGGTTTTTATATGCATACTGGTCTTCCTTGGGACTGCTCTTTGTAATCATGTCAGGCTTGTCTTGCTTCCAGTGCTTAGCTTTGTTTTCGTCCCGTTTAAATGCAGTAGCAGTAGTTTCTGAGTGATCTGCCAAATCTCGGCTATCATCAGAGTGGTAATGCTGCTCTTGGTCGTCAAACCCTGGGATTCCCGGTATATCGATCAAATCTCGGCTATTATCAAATTCATCAAAGTCGTGATGCTGTTTTCGGTTTTCATACCCGATAGTTCCTGATGGGTCTGTCAAATCTCGACTAGGATGAGAGTCATGATGCTGTTCTTCGTTTTCATGTCCGACAGTTCCTAATGGATCAGTCGATTCTTGGGTATTAACAAACTCCTGACTCTCTACTTCCTTTTCAAACCCTGTATTCTCTGCAGGATCGGTGTAATCAATAGTATCATCAGAGACATCAAGGTTGGATACATTCTCATCAGTGTTTAATTTAGGGTCAGAGCTACTTGCAGATTCTGTTAAGCGGGGTTGAGAGGGCTCATTCAGTTTCCTTTCGAAGTACCCCTCTGAGAGCCAGTCTGGGCTGTCAGGGCTATCCAGGAAATCATAGCTTGTCTGCAGTGTGGGAGATACCTCCCCATCCACCTCATCCTTGTTCGAGGCCTCAACACCACTGTCTTGTAAGTTATTCACATGCGGCGAAACCTGACCCTCCTGATAGTCATTTGCACCAATCAAATCCGGGGCGCTCTCGTTTCCGGACTCTACCCCGTTCTCCAAACTTTCTGATACGTATGAGTTTACTCGTACTTTCTTAACGGGGATGCTGTCATCTCCACTGTCACTATCTTCGGCAGATTGTTTCCTTTTCTGACCAATCAGACTGGATTGGTAGTCTTCACTGTATGTCAGTGTTGATGAACTCTCCAATAAAGACGGCTCAGATTCATCCATGGTTTATGAAGAACTGGTCCTGATCATCATGGTGACACCTGAAACAACACAAGGACAATATTTAAGTATCAATGGACATATCAATATCAATATACACTTTCCGATGCAGGGATACTGAAAAACACTTGATTTGACATGAACTTCATGAACTAGTGCAGGAACAGTTGGGCCAGTTCCTCATACGATTATCTCCCTTGTCATAAGATTACCACTTATCAGACAGGTTAGGGCAATCCTGCTGTCTGGCATGGGGCTCAAAAAGGTAATTTTTGCTCAATAAATCAGTTCACATAATGAAGCATGGAAAGTTCCATATCACATGCTTCGCCAGAGAGCTAATTTATGCTGTTGTTTTAATACAGAATTAAACGGTTTTCCTGTCGGCTTCTTTCAACACATTGTGTAGAAATTTTTGCTGACCTGTGCTGAACTGAAATGGAAATAAAAAGGAAAAGATAGTGCCACAGCACTGTAGCTCATCTGTCTGTAACTGGAGAAAGTAGCTGTGAGAAATTTTTACTAAAGAACTGCAATAGATGAGTTTCTAACTTTCGTTGGCCCCCTGAACACTAAATGATCCATGCAGTTATTTCCTGAGATTTCATGATAAAGTTTCATGGGAAATTCAAGATGCGGCCATATTGGATTTTCGAATCGGACAAGTTGCTCAACTTGACCCCAAGGGGAACCTGTGTATCAAATTTGAGAAAGATCAATGCAGTAGTTCCTGAGAAACCGCGATAACAAAGTTTCATGGGGAAATCCAAGATGGCCGCCTAGTGGCCATATTGGATTTTTGAATCAGAGCAGAAAAGGTATCGTGCACAACTAGACCCCAAGGGGAACCTGTGTACCAAATTTGAGGAAGATCCACGCAGTAGTTCCTGAGAAATCGCAATAACAATGTTTCATGGGGAAATCCAAGATGGCCACCTGGTGGCCATATTGGATTTGTGAATCAGACCACAAAAGGTATCTTGCACAACTAGACCCCAAGGGGAACCTGTGTACCAAATTTGAGGAAGATCTATGCAGTAGTTCCTGAGAAATCGTGATAACAATGTTTCATCGGGAAATCCAAGATGGCCGCCTGGAGGCCATATTGGATTTTTAAATCAGACCACAAAAGGTATTTTGCACAACTAGACCCCAAGAGGAACCTGTGTACCAAATTTGAGAAAGATCCATGCAGTAGTTACCGAAAAATAATGATGACAAAATTTCACTGGCAAATTCAAGATGGCCACCATGGCAGCCATACTTAAAATCGTATCGACACGGCATGAACAAATTCTGGTGTACTCATTGGGGGGAACATGCATGCCAAGTTTCAGCTTAATCGGCCAAGCGGTTTCAGAGAAGAAGATGTTTATGCACGACGGACGACGCACGACGGACGACGCACGACGGACAGTCAGGCCATGACATAAGCCCATCGGGCCTTCGGCCCAGATGAGCTAAAAGTCCGCCCACCCGTCCCACTTTCCTGGCAAGTAGGTGATGATTAACGAAGCATTAAGTATAATGAACCTCATTCTACTTCCTTTTTTTATATTATGATTTGATATGATTTTCGTGATTTGATATGATCATATCATAATATGATATATGATTTGATGAGATTTGATCCGAGACTGATCATTTCCATGGTCGTAGAAGGCATTGAGACATGTTTTTGCCAATTTTGAAGTTTCTAGATCACCTAATTAGGTCAGAAAGTAGGTCACATTGACCGTGACCCAATTAGGTCAGGTCACACTGACATTGCCCTAATTAAGCGCATTCCCATGATCTTAGCCTAAGTTTTTGCCAATTTCGAGGTTTATAGGTCACCTAAGTAGGTCAAATTTTCATCAAAAGTAGGTCAGCTCAGAACTTGCTGATAACAGTCCCCTTATGCATGTTCATGCCAAAAATCAAGGTTCTAATGTCAACGGTTCTCCTTATTTTGCTGACGAAAGTATTCAGATGGACTGACTTATTACCGGACAATTTGCAAATGAGAGCCTACATCGTATGAACATGAGTAGTGTGACTAACGTCACAGAACCTACGAAATAAGGTTTGATATGATTTAAGTGTGTACGTTGACCTAAGACTGACCATTTCCATGGTCATATGATTCTTAAAATGAATCTAATGGACTTACTTAAGTTTTACTATTTATCGAAGAAATAATTGATTATTTCCTGTGTACAGCAGGTGGAGAGACTAAATTTTCACACTCTCATTGTGCTTCTTCATGAAATCCATGTGGGCCGCCATTTTCCTACGAAGTAGGCTCTCATTTGCAAATTGTCTGGTAATGAGGGAGTCAGTAAGTCCATCCATCCATCCGAATCCTTTCGTTGACAAATTAAGGAGAACCGTTGACATTAGAACCTTGATTGTTGGCATGAACGTGCATTAGGGGACTGTTACCAGCAAGTTCTGAGCTGAGCTACTTTTGATGAAATTTGACCTACTTAAGTGACCTATAACATTACACTTGGAGCCCCAAGTCATCTAGGTGACTATATCATTACACTTGGACCCCCAAGTCTTCTTCCTCACCCTACTTCGTAGGTCCTGTGACGTTAGTCACACTACTCATGTTAGCATGGTTTAAGCCACTTCCGTTTTCCCGTTTCGCAGTAGTCGACCGGTGTCCCCAAAAAATGCCTGGATTAGTCCCTAAATTTCAACAATAGTAGGTCAGCTCAGAACTTGCTGGTAACAGTCTCCTAATGCACATTCATGTCAAAAATCAAGGTTCTAATGGCAAAGGTTCTCCTTATTTTGCCGACAGAAGGATTCGGATGGACTCATTACCGGACAATTTGCAAATGAGAGCCTACTTTGAAGGAACATGGCACTGTGTCTGGAGGAAGAGGACTTGGGGCTCCAAGCAAAATGTTATAGGTTTATAGGTCACCTAAGTAGGTCAAATTTTCATCAAAATTAGATCAGCTCAGAACTTGCTGGTAACAGTCCCCTAATGCACGTTCATGCCAAAAATCAAGGTTCTGATGTCAACGGTTCTCCTTATTTTGCTGGAGAAAGGATTCGGATGGACTGACAGACTGACTGATTATCGGACAATTTGCAAATGACACATTGACAGCCTACTTCGTAGTAATATTGCGTCAACACAAATAGCCGTCATTAACTCCATTCTCATTCTGAGAGTCATGCCTTCATGAGAGCGGGATCAAAACAAGTGGGAGCCATGCCACTGTTTTGACAGCGAGGCTCCCTCTTACATCATCACTCCAAGGAACTGTTTTCCCTCCACTGCTAAGTCTATCAACAATCAACATCCAATTCAAAATTAAACATTATAAAAACTGCAATGGTGTTGTCAGGTTAACAATGCAGGCAATTTGATCCCATTATAATATACTCATGGCAAAAGTTTGGTCTTACCAGTGGTATTTCACCAAAAATAACAGCGACCGTTTTAATTATTTCAAGCCATTAGTTTTGTAATCAGTTTATGAACCTCACTAAACACAACAATAATGCAGGAAGTTAGTTAAGAATGTATTCATTATAACCCAGAAATTAAATTTTCGAAGCGAGAGCGTCGTTGCCAATCGCAGTGTATTATATGACCCAATCTTTTAACCAATCACAATCCAGATAATGAAAACGAATTTGCTTGTGTGGTAATAAATTTCAATATCCAAACTTGGGTTTAATATCCCCAGGCAGAGGGATTGACCTGACCGGACCGGTCTAACAGTCCCGGATAACAACGTCATTCGTCAACAAAAATGGCAAATTTCTAACAGACTTGACTTCAGACTTCTTTATTTAACAGATATCTAATTGGCTGGGGTGAATATAAATATCATTAAATTAGTTACTTTACTCTTTAGGGTCGGAAAATTAGTCTGGGTGTAGTATTTGTATTGGAGATAAGGGGTGTATTTGTGTAGGAGTGGGTATTGCACAGACCCCGGTTTTCAACACCAAAACATCCCTCCTCTCTTGCATCTCGTGTCAATGGCTATGTGCTTTGATTCGTAAAAAGAACTTCGATTCCCAATATGTAAAAACATTTTAACCTACCAAAGCAGTTTAGAACATTGGTTAGCGGTAAATGTGAGCGTGACAACACTGAAAAAGGTTTCTTGCGAAACTCCCGCCACCTGTCCATGCCTGTTTTAGCAAGGGAGATAACCTGCTTTTTACACTTCCGGGATAGCGGAATGGCAGTATTCAGGAGTTTTGCGTTTTCGCGAGGATGCGTACGGAAATTGGGGGGAAACATGACAATATCTGTGAACAAGTGGCATTTCTCGGATCACGAAGCACAATTTTATCTATATCCCATGTCTAAATCAGTAAAAGCCTTTTCTATGTCAGCATCGAAACAACTACGAGAAAGTAAGTACAGGCTTGCAGTAGGGGGAGATAACTGTTATATAGGGGCTAATAATGAAATTGACAGTCTTAAATGAAAATAAACTTGGCTGTCTTTGGGCACTTTTGAAGTATAAAACAAGAATAAAACATTGTCGGCTTGACGATAAAATGTAATTGAAGCTGAAACTAAGTCCACATGGACAGAACGTAGCCAAGTTTACATGGCTTCGTTCGTAAGTTATATACTGGTCAGTACTCATCCATGCTTCCTCATATTGAATTTACATGTACAGTCCGGGGCCACAAGGCTCTATGATGGGCCGTACGGCTCTATCCGGCAATAAAACAACCCTTCCCCACTCTCTGGCCACTACTTTTACCTAGTTTGGCAAATAAATTGATCGCCACGAGGAGCTTATATAATGTGTCTGCAATCAAGCTTCAAACATCAATGGCCGATTGAATTTTTCCGCCGCCTTCTTCGTACAAGTCACATTATCGGTACGCTGCGATACATGCTGTTCACGTGACACGAATTGAATCGACAGTTGAGGTTTGAAGATTGATTGTAGACACATCAGCTCTTCATGTAGTTTAACAAGCTAAACCTAGCCCGAAAACATCGGCTAAGGAGTCTATTTTTATTTTTTTTTTGATTGTTGTTGCTGACCCCTTAGCCCGAATCACATATACAGACCGAAAAGGAAAAAAATAAATAAGACGTCAGTCGCTCGAGATCTTTAACTGCACACGGCGTGGGGAATTGAGATAGACGCACAAAAAGCATTTGTCGAATAAATAATATGATTTGGCATCTCCAGCACTATGACAACCACCCAATGACTCCTTTAATTAGATGGAATCTGCCATCAAACACGGATTTTATGTTTACAGGGACATGCGCAGAATGGGGTTGGTCTTCTGACTCAAGTCATCAAGAACCAATAGCGACGTATGTTTATTCACGTGATCAGGAAGGTCACGAGATCAAGGTCATATTCTCACAAGATGTCAGAAAGGCGCGTAAACGTTAAAATCAATGGAAGTTTTTTCTCGCACATTTGATCACATTTTGTCAGCATCAAAACAGTCATGAGAGATGGTACATGGTTAAAGAAGCTCAGGTCTGTCAAACTGTATCAAATTGGCATATTTTTACCTCCGTCGATCAGACGGAGGTCTAGGAGCGCAACGTGAAATCTCCCGCCAAATAATTGTCATATGGGGAACCCACGACTCATAGTATTTCCAATAGGGATCGTCATGGTTCCCGACGAAATCTTGAATCAAAAGGTGTGTATCCTTTGCAGCGCTTCCACCGGGTCTCTTTATTCGAGGGTACTAAATTCGCGCGTGAACTTATAGCTTCGCGCTGGTACAGATGGCCGGTATGCAAGACGGTACATCTTCGGAAAATTTATGACCTATTCCAATGTTCTTAGCGTGACATGTTCATGATCAGGTCAGGGGATTTGCAGCATTTCTGTTCTTCATTCAATACATAGTACTGTTCATACGCCCTATGATATGTACTTTTGTTGCTAACATTATGCAAGTTTTGTTGTTAAAAAAATAAAACTGAACGTACTTGTAGGCCTACTCGTTTGAAGCAGCAGACATTATAAATTTAGTTGACCTAGATTCTGCATTGAAGATCAACCATTGAAACGCGGAAAGCAACGAATTACGTCAATTATACAGTATTTTCGCCTTCATGTGTCTGATCGTACTAGTCTTGTTTATCTGATGATGCTAAACAATAATGATCTTGTGAACTTTGGGATAGGCCTGGGTCATAAATTTTCTGAAGATGTACCATTTTGCGGCCGGTATGCGACGAAGACAAACCTGCGCTTTCATAAAAAGTAAATTTTCACGAAAGAAAATTGGAAACTTCCTCGAGAATCTCTGAATCGGCAAAAAGATAAAGGACGAGTGTCATTCACCAGGATGCGAGTCGGAAGTGAGAAGTCAAATTCAAAGTCAGAGGTCAAAAACGTAAAACTCCGAAGAACTCTCTCGGCTTTTTCTTTTCTTTTTTTTTTTAGTTGGGGGGGTGAGGGTTGGGGAGATAGCGACTGAAAAAATATATCTTCCCATGCTTCAATCGTTATCTGTGAATCCGATCAACAACCTAGCCGGATAATCTGTCAAAAATTATCCGTCGTCTGGGTAAGGTTGAAGGGTCATCGGAAGCTCGAACTGTGATACAGGCAAAAACTGTTGTTGTTGTAGTCTGGAAAAATAACTCTGCCTCACGAGGCGCTCTCTCGGCTTTTTCTTTTCCTTTTGTTTGAAGATGGGGGGGGGAGATAGCGACTGGAAATATATATCTTCCCATGATACTTCAATCGTGCGCTCATGAATTCCACGGAAAAGCGGACATTGCTAAACAGCCCTTTTTCGCATAAAATTCACTCCACATTCTGTCGTAGACCCTATATTAGCATGCTGTTTGTTCTATTCGCTTCCTATGATCCCCGGGAACAAGCCAATAATAGAGAAGATGTGTTTTAATAGCGAAATATTTTTCCCGCAATTTTTTAACATGAAGAACTCGGGAAATTCTAAATTGTCAAAGAAGAAAAATTGCACTTGACTGAAAACTATACTATTTTGAAACATCTGCAGAAAAGATATGCATGTGGCGGGAGCTGTATACCTTAATAAAAATAAGAGGTCAGAGTTTTAATTTTCTAAGTAGAAGAGATAAATTCACTCTAGGAATATTTTTTTGAAGAAAATGTGTAATTAATAAAGCACTTTTACCGATAAGATTTAAAAAGCGCACTCGTGATTCCATCATGATTTTTTGTCGATTCCGTCACGGACTAGATTTAACCCCTGGGATGATCCAGTCGCGTTTTTCTCACGATGAAAAAAATCTTATCATCCTTGGGTACTGTATGTTAGTACATGTAGTAAGAGATGTCATATAAGAATAGTCAGATTGAAACAGAGCAGCAAAAAAATAGACAAGCAACACTAGTCAAGAGTCATGTCCGTTTCAGGTGATTCGGTCACGAACATTTCGAAGCATGATTTACTGAAAATGCTGGATCATCTGTAGATTTTTCATGGATCCGTAAACAGATGTCATATAGAATAGCAAACTAAATTTGAAACTACATGGGTATGACCACGGAACTTCCGAGTACATGACTTTGAATAAAGAAAAAGTCTTCCCAATGGTGATTCCGTCACGGTGGAATTCATGATCTGTGAATCCGATCAACAACCTAGCCGGACAATCTGTCAAAAATTATCCGTCGTCTGGGTAAGGTTGAAGCGTAATCAGAAGTTCGGACTGTGATACAGGCAAAAACTGTTGTTGTTGTAATCTAGAAAAATAACTGGCATGCACTCTATGGAGAAGGGCCTCGTGAGGCACAAAGTGCAATTTTGTGTTGTTGTTTATCTGCAAATCCGCTCAACTCGATGGGTATCTTTCACTTGTTCTCACAGTTGCCTGGCCTGTGTGGTATTGGGTGGTCGAAGTCTACGTATAGTTTTTTTTTCAATAAATTATGGAAATTAATATAAACATATATTTTTTTAAATAAATTTTTTTATAAGTGTATTTCTCTTTCATCTTTGGCTCAATTAAAGTCATTCTCTAAAATGTGAAGCCGAGTTAATACAGTTTTTAATTATCTACCAAACCCTGTCCTCTATGACATAGAATAAAAGAGAAGTTGAGAATAGAACCGCTCAACACAGTCATTTCTAAACATCAAGTTGTACATAAGTATTTTTACTTACTCTGTACAAGCTGAGGGCATTTTTGTGGCTTTTGAAAATTTTGAGATTTTTGCGAGTCTGTCCATATTTAACTAAGCGACGTCCAAGCGAGCTAATGTACGCGCGTTATATTCATATCAAGTATGGTGCGGCTTGTGTTCAATGAGGCTTGGAATGTTTATACAATTAATTTTCTTCTCACTGTTACACAATAAATATTTGCTGCGTGGAATCCAGTCATTTGTTCCATAGGGGCAATATTCTCATCAGCCATCACCATTCAATGTGAATGTGATACATGTACAAGTCCATGGTCATTGATACAGTAAGGTGAAGGCGAAGGTGACCTGTAACACCAGTATACAAAATTATACCGAGCGCATTGAATCATCATATGATGTTGAGACAGATCAGAACGAAGTGTCGGTAAAATCAGGTGTGTTTTGAAGAGCATTCTCTCATCAATGATGATGCTATACTGTACACATACAAAATATGAAGTGTTGCTGTGTTGGGCCTATAGCACAAAATCACAAGCAAGTTGGTACAACTAGGCACACAGGGTCTCATTTCTGTCGCTAACGTGTTGATTTGGGTGAGGGGATCCTCTCATGGGGAGGTGTGGGTGGGATGGGGCCTAATGTCTCAAGCACTTTTCCAGGTTTTCCATCAATATACTCTATTCCATACCCCAATATTTCAAGCACGTCAAATCAAACAAAAATTATTTGCTGGGAATGTGACTTTCACATCCCTGTCTGGACATGCTAGTGAGGAACCCTCAATCCCAGATTAATTACCATTGATGAAGCTAACGTCCAACAAATGCAAAATTGAGCTTGGCATCCGGCCGTATGTTATTCAGTGATGTATTACGCTACGGACCCTGTTGCCTCGACGGAGGTCTTTGCGCTCATCCAGCGCTTGTTTCTCTTCCGTTTCGTTATTTTCAACAGCGAAAAGCCGTTTTTCGCGAGATGAGTTTTTATCTCCAAATTTTAACCTACCCTCATTCTGGGCTGTGATAGGAATGCCACGCCCGCTTACCCTAAATTTACCTATCACAGCCAGAGTTTCTGGGTTAAGCTAAACCCTACTGACATTTAAGATTGTGATATTGACAATGTAGGGTTTAGCCGTTGAACCGAAAATTCCTATTGCAAAATGTTGGCCTCCCGACCTGGGTAACCTCAGGTGGATTTGCGCTCATAAAAATCAGTATATTATACCTACCGCTTTGCACTTGTTTGGATAGAATATATATTTGACTACTTCACTGGGACTACACTTCATATCCTCTGTCCAGCTTCATACATTTCCATAAACGACAAAAGAAAAAAAAAATATCGAGCTTGATCTTTTAAAAACTAAATTGGAGCCATCTTTACAACACTCATGCATGATTCTGATTCTTGCGCATGATGCTATCTAAATTCCGCACTGTTTTCTGCAGTATTTCATCTTCTATACACAATAGTGGCATCTATAACCTCTAACCATGACCCATGGGTAATTGCAAGCAGACATGGCAGAGCCACCTAGATTGTTCAGAGTAATCTCCCATTATGATGGTAACTCATGTAACATTACCCAGGATGACCCCATATTGGTGCTCATGTTACATAGTAACTCGCAAATGTTTTATGGTATGCTTGTAAGAATCTTCATCTTACACTGTTTTGTGGCATAATTGTCAATGCGAGTGAAGCCCTTAAACCAAAGTCATTCGATATGGAGCTCATTTCCTTGACCCTGGGAATGTTAGACTGAAGTGGCCTGCCCCTGTAAAAGACTGCAATCTGGTGCATGGCCTGTAATAATGTGAAGATGGCCTGTAATAATGTGAACGAGAATCCACCCTTCGTTTCCAGTTTCCTATTATCTAGGGAGTGACATTGTATACAGACTTGGCAATCATGTTAATATAATCCCTGAATGCAAAACAACCAATCTGATTAAAACTCAGACGTAATAACCGCTCCTCTATCGGGCATGTCACTAATTACATGTAAGATCTGGGACAGTCTGTATCTTAAATCTGTCACGCATGTCAGACTGGCGACCAATCGCAGTCCAACTTCAATAGGTGCCTATCCGAGCAAATAATAATCTTCGGTGATTGCTCATGGAGAGCAGGAACTTCGTCAGCCGCCAGGGTTTGATTTTTCTGTGCCTCATTCACTACAGAAGTAATCGGATGGGCACCTATTCGCACGTTGAAGTTCGACTGTGATTGGTCCCCAGTCTGACATGCATGACAGATTTAAGATACAGACTGTCCCAGATCTTAAAGGTCAACCCAAACGGAATATTTTTTGGTCTAAAAATCCTTAAAAATCATAGTTCATACTTCACTTTGTATGAAAAAAATATTGAAAAAATTCTAATCTGATCAGAAACACACGTAATATGGGAGCAAAGTGGGCTTTTTCACACTTTCACAGCTGGGTTGATGACGTCACGCAGGGAAGTTGCCTGAGAAAAAACAGCGGATAACATGGAAAGCGAGTGCAGTCAGAGCTCCGGTTCAGATGTCGATTAGAGCGATATCAGCTGCTCAGATGGAAATATTTTTCGCCAAGAAGATGAAATAGACATAGAGGAGGATGATGACCGGCAAATTAACAGTTGTTTGCAGACCAACGGCGGAATTCAGCCCTATCAATTTGAGCCGTACGGCTCCGATTCTGACAGTGACAACCACTCTGACAACGTGGAACTCGACGACGACAGGTTTCGGAGAGGTCGTTTGTTGAATACAGATTGGTATGCAACTTGACTGGAAACCTTATTATCGTCATCTATAAGACCAAATGTCCATATATTTCAAACTGTATTGAATGTAGAACGATTCTGTGATGTAAAGAACGAGCACACCTGTGTTGTTATTGTTGTTACTGACCGAGGCAGCCTTTTCGAAGGGATAAACTCCGGGATTCGGCAGTATGGACAGTAAACTGTTGATAACTCTACTGATATACGTCCGACTTGAATTTTGTTTGTTTTCCCATAATCCCCATGAAATACCAATTTCAGAATTATATAGTTTGATAAAAAAACTTTGGACATTCATGGCGAAAAGTAAGCCGTGGTGAGTGGATCGGCATTCACATTTGCTCAATTTTCGACAAATTACCTCAATTAAATTGAAATCGAATGATATTCCCACAATCTCAAATGTCAAGGGATTATGAAAGTATTATTATCACTTCTGTATCTACAGCCATTCACTCCAATTGGTGTTTTTTATTTACGTATATATATTTATGAAAGATCATTTTATTATTATTAAATAATATGAAATAGAGACTCATCCAGTCTAACCTGTATAGGTGCTCAAGCAACTCACGCGAGAGCGAGCAGGGCATGTACAGCCGTCTGCCTGCCCGAGGCCTCGCTTGCAGGCTAGGTTCGTTCAGCCGATGTCCGTGATAGATTCTCCTTGTCCGATTTCTTTGCCGTCACATTCTGATTGTTCTTAGGTTTGATAGTTGGAATAGTTGTTCTCTTTAGTTTTGGTTTGTACCCGAATTCAACTGCTACGCTGTAGATGTCCTCGAATGATGTTTAATTTCTGTCAAAATGTGCCCAGCAAATTATACGAGTACTGGCTCGGGCCCTCTTTCCACACTCTTGTGTTGCGTATAAATTTCGTCCAATTTGCAGCGATTTTCTCGTCTTTAGGCCACAAATGAATACTAACACCGTCATCTGTAGTAAAACTGCAACCTCCCACTACACAACGTCGCGGCATATTTAACAAATGATGCCCGATACTCCGAAAATCTCCAGAAATCAGCAGCTACTTACGACTGTGGTATACGGCTTTAACATAGAGAATACAAGACGGCTTCCCTCCGTGACGTCACAGCTGGAATTGACAGGAGAGCGATTTTCACCTTTCAAACGGCAATATCTCGACAACCAGACTGCACAAAATTATGAAAAAAATATCATTATTTTCAGAATCGAAAGGACTATTTTTATACGCCCGCCCAAAAGGCGGACGTATTATGTGATGGCGGTTTCCGTCCGTCTGTCTGTCTGTCCGTCTGTCCGGTTCTCGTGTCCGGTCTATATCTGGGACAGTTTGCTATCCACAGCTCCAATTTTTGGTGAGTGGATACCCTACGGGGAGACGATGTGTCGCGTACCAAAATAAAGGTCGAGGTCACAGGTCAAAGGTCACGTGGCCTAAAAAACAGGAAATCACTGAAGTGTTCGTGTCCGGTCTATATCTGCGAACGTTTTCTATCCACAGTTGCAATTTTTTGTGAGTGGATACGCCAGGTGGAGACGATGTGTCGCGTACCGAAATTGAGGTCGAGGTCAGAGGTCAAAGGTCACTGTTGCCAAAAATCAGGAAATCGTTGATCGTTGACAGTTTTCTATCTACAGTTCTAATTTTTGGTGAGTGGATGCCCTAGGGAGGGGACGATGTGTTGCATATTAAATGTAGGTCAAGGTCAGATGTCAAAGGTCAGTGTGATTGAAAAATCAGGAAATCGTTAGAAATTTCAAATTTTTTGTGAGTGGATTCAATAGGCGGAAATGAAGTGATGCATACCAAAAATTAGGTCAAGGTCAAAGGTCACTGACCCCAAAATTAGGAAATTATTAAAAATAACATTTTTTGTGTCAGTAGATACATTAGGGGGACACAATGTGTCACATACCAAAATGTAGGTCAAGGTCAAAGGTCAAGGTCACTGTGACCCAAAATCGTGAAATTGTTAAAAATCATGAATTTTTGTGTCCATTGAGAAATTGAGGGGAGACGGTTTGTCATGTACCAAAATTTAGGCCAAGGTCAAAGGTCAAGGTCACTGTGCCCCCAAAATCAGGAAATCATTAAAAATCATGATTTTTTGTGTGCATTGATAGATTGAGGGAAGACGATGTGTTGTGTACTAAAATTGAGGTCAAGGTCAAAGGTCAAGGTCACTGTGACCCCAAAATCAAGAAATCATTAAAAGTCACATTTTCATATGCCTGTCGAAGACGAGGTCGTGTAATGCGATGTAATGCGATGTCCATTCATCCATGAACATTTGTTGTCCATGCGATAGCTCTAGTTTCAAGGTATGGATTGGTACCAAACTTTGAGTATGCCTTACTCGCATGGAAAAGTGGAGCCATACATATGAGATCAATTTGTCAAAGGTCTAAGTCGCAGTCCCCCAAAAATGAATCAAGCTTAGCTACTAAATGTGTTGGAATATTGGAAGTTCTTTTCCATGCATTTATATGGTATTGTCCTGTGGAGTTGTTTGAAATGCTTCATTGTGAAATAGAAACCATACATTTACTAATTGAACTTCACACCTGTTTATTAACTCAAGAACAAAGGTTTACTTCATCACTTTCTTCTTCCTTCATGAAAAATTCTCTCGTCTGAAAGGAATCCATTTGCAGGAAAACTACTATTTTCTTGTGTTCGACTATTGTCGATTTCAGTGTGGGATATGTGAGCTCTCAACTCTTGCTTCAAGGTCAACTAGTTACCAAGAGTTAAGCTCATTTTAGTTTATCATTCAATATAAGATGTGATATATGTTACATTCTCATAAGCAAAAATTGTAGACCTTTCTCTGGATTGCTAGATCAATTGGAATCAAGGCTATTAAACAACCTTGAAATTTGAACCAATGTAATTCCAGATATACGGGCGTATATTGAAGCCCCTTGGGCTCTTGTTTTATATTTTTGACCGAGCGT
Source organism: Hanleya hanleyi (assembly GCA_036873755.1). Classification (NCBI taxonomy): domain Eukaryota; kingdom Metazoa; phylum Mollusca; class Polyplacophora; order Lepidopleurida; family Hanleyidae; genus Hanleya; species Hanleya hanleyi. Next base: position 53,073 of record JAVTVY010033425.1, read on the forward strand.
TTGGGTTGACCTTTAATTAGCGACATGTCCGATAGAGGAGTGGTTATTAAGTCTGAGTTTTAATCAGATTGCAAAACAACCTAATTCAGTCTGAAAAGTGATTCACTGTTTTGTTATTTTCCAGTTGTCCAGACCACAGATGGGATGACAACAACGGTAAGTTACACATGAGCCGACTGGCTTATTTGTTGTAGACTAGCTGTTCTTCACCAGCTTGTATATGGGGATATTTACTGCTTCTTTGGTACCAATGCTTCAAACTTTTGGGACCTTGATATATGGAGAATACATAGTGGGTATGTTGGGTGAAAGTTTGGTGTGTTCTTTTCTGTCAACTTCTTGCACCATTGATCAATACCTTGTAGTGACTGATCTTTGGACCAATTTTCATACAGGTGGAGGGGAAGAATATCAAGTCAGTGAGAGAGGACCATATTGTACAGCTGGAACAGATACCAGGCACCTGTCCTCTGTGTGAAATAGATGTGAAATATACAGTAAGTTTGTACTTTTTCATGAAAAACAGGAATGCTGGTTAAACTTTGAGACATGTAGTAAGAGATTAGCAGCTACATGTACTCCACCAGGGCTAAGGTGAACCTTTACTTGACCGGGGCTACAATGAACCTTTACTTCACAAGGGCTACAAGGAACCTTTACTCCATTAGGGCTACAATGAACCTTTATTCTACTGGAGCTAAAAAGTACCTTTACTTCACCGGGGCTACAATGAAGCTTCACTCCACCGGGGCTACAATGGCCATTTACTCAATTAGGGCTACAATGGACCTTCAATCCACTAGGACTACAATGAACCTTTACTCCACCAGTTCTACAATGAACCTTTATTCCACCAGGGCTAAAATGAACTCCACCAGGGATAAAATGAACCTTTACTCCACCAGGGCAACAATTAAACCTTCACTTCACCAGGGCTATAATGAACCTTATCTTTACCAGGGTTACAATGAACCGTTACTCCACTAGGACTACAATGAACCTTTACTCCACTAGGGCTGCAGTGAACCTTCACTTCACTAGGGCTACAGTGAACCTTCACTCCACCAGGGCTACAATGAACCTTTAGTTCACAAGGGCTACAATGAACCTTTACCCCGGCCCCACTAGGACTACAATGACCCTTCACTCCACCTCGGCTATAATGAACCTTCACTCCAGCAGGGCTATAATGAACCTTTACTCCAGCAGGGCTATAATGAACCTTTACTCCAGCACAGATACAATGAACCTTTACTTCACTAGGACTACAATGAACCTTTACTCCACCAGAGCTACAAGAACCTTTATTTCACTGAAGCTACAACAAACCTTCATTTGGCCATGGCTACAATGAACCTTTAGTTCACAAGGGCTACAATGAACCTTTACCCCCACTAGGACTACAATGACCCTTCACTCCACCTCGGCTATAATGAACCTTTACTCCAGCAGGGCTACAAGGAACCTTCACTCCAGCAGGGCTATAATGAACCTTTACTCCAGCACGGATACAATGAACCTTTACTTCTCTAAGACTACAATGAACCTTTACTCCACCAGGGCTACAAGAACCTTTATTTCACTGGGGCTACAACAAACCTTCATTCGGCCATGGCTACAATGAACCTTCACTCCACTAGGGCTACAGCAAACCTTCAATCGACCACGGCTACAATGAAGCTTTACTCCACTAGGGCTAGAATGAACCTTTATACTCCACCAGGGCTATAATAAATCTTCACTCCATCACGGCTAAAATGAACCTTTACTCCACTAGGACTACATTGAACCTTCACTCCATCACGGCTAAAATGAACCTTTACTCCACTAGGACTACAATGAACCTTCACTCCACTAGGGCTACATTGAACCTTCACTCCACCATGGCTATAATAAATCTTCACTCCAGCATGGCTACAATGAACCTTTACTCCACCAGGGCTACAATGAACCTTTACTCCACTAGGGCTACAACAAACCTTCACTCCACCAGTTCTACAATGAACCTTTACTCCACTAGGGCTACAACGAACCTTCCCTCCACCAGTTCTACAATGAACCTTTACTCCACCAGGGCTACAATGAACCTTTACTCCACTAGGGCTACAACCACTAGGGCTAAAATGAACCTTTACTCCACCAGGGCTACAATGAATCTTCACACCACAAGGGCTAAAATGAACTTTTACTCCACCAGGGCTACAATGAACCTTTACTATTTCAGGATTTGTTAATACTTAGCCAGTTTGTCAAAGCTGACAGCTGTGTGTTACTATGTCAGGATGTGTTAATATTGAGCTAGTTTGAATGCTGATGGCTACGTGTTACTATTTCAGGATGTGTTAATATTGAGCCAGTTTATCTGAGCTGATGACTGTGTGTTACTATTTCAGGATGTGTTAATATTAAGCCAGTTTGTCTGAGCTGATGACTGTGTGTTACTATTTCAGGATGTGTTAATATTGAGCCAGTTTGTCCGACCTGATGGCTGTATGTTGTCAAGCAGGCTCACAGGATTGTGCAGGAAAAAACAAAGGGAGGTGGAGAGACTAGTTCATCAGGCACAGAGAGCAGGTACAGTAAATGTAGTCTAATGTAATTAGTCGTCTACGTTAAAGGTTCTTCCAAATGGTCCCCACACCCCATACTTTTTTAACTTTTAATACTGGCTAATATTGTTTCTGGGAATGGTCAAAGTCTTGAAAAAACAAACTTGAAACCCTCCATTACCACGCCTTTTGGGAAACGACGAAGGCCGTGACCTGCTGATTCATGACATCGGAGTCTGATTACGATCGTTCATCGCGAGCAATTGTAGCGAATTTTCTAGTCGACATTTCCATTGTAACGCCAACAATGTCGCAAAGCTAAAGTGTAATGTCTTTGCTGACATCAAGAATATGTCGTCATACCCAATTGTTGTGCAATGCACATCACAATATGATGTCCATCACAACCGACTATTCAACATTGTACAACATTATCGTAATCAGACTCTGACATCACGGATACGAGATTACGGCTTCAATATGTTTTTCACTCCATCTGTTTTATTGTGTTAAAAACTCCAATATGACGTTATTATTCATAGAGAAAAAATATCAACTTGTTTACATGTCATTTCGGTATGTTTTCATGCAAAGTGTACAGGGGGTATTTGGTATAACCTTTAAATAAGGCCAGGGGCTCACATTTATCCCAATCATGATACGGTACTTTGAATCTGTGGTAATTTTGAATTTGGGTGCATTTTTGCATCATAATATGAAAAGCCTGGATGATTGTAATCCCCAGGCCTGCTTGAAATAATTCCTGTGACTTGATTCAGATTGGTGGAGGTTTTGTCTTATATCTTTTTTTTCCCCCTACAGGTTTAATGCCCAACCTTCGCCCAGATAGGCGGGATGGACAGGAGAGAGAGTACATCATGTCCCCGTACAAATGGAAACGGTACAACGTATACTTTAAAGACAAGAAGAAAAGATTTATTTTTGTAGATTTTTAATTTGATTAAAATACTGAATCTTCAATATATGTTACTCTGCTTATGAGTTCCAGCTTATTGATAGGAGCCAAACTATTCTTTTGAAGGGTTAAAGCCCAAGGTCACTGTGGCTGTACCATTGGGAAATACTTGAAAATCTTGATTCCATGCAGGGCTGTGTAATTTGACCAAAGGACCTGGCACAGTTAAATGAGAATTTGGCCCCCATGAGGTGAGGTTTGGAGTGCCAAAATGAAATATCACATGTATAAGAAAGGAATTTTTCAGTTAGCGAAAAGTATATTATCTTGTCTTATGCTCTGACATGTCTGAGTATTTTGTTGGCCCTTGGTCTTTTTTTTTTTTTTTTAATAACAGCATCTTGAACAAGTGTATTTGTGCAAAATAATCTATTTATAGATGAAAACAGCACACTTTTCTCTCCGTAAACATATGAAGCCAGTCGAGAGCCAAGATGAACTTAACCTTGAAATATTGTTGCCCAAACACAGTTTTGCTTCTGGACTGGCTTCATATGTTAATGGAGAGAAAAGTGTACTGTTTTCACCTCAAAATAGTTAATTTTGCACAAATCCTCTAATTCAAAATGCCCTTATTAAAAAACCAGAAGACTTAGGGCCTACAAAACACTCAGAGCATAAAGACAAGATAATTTTCTTCAAACTGACTTAAAAATTCCTTTCGTTCATGATATTTTATTTTGGTACTCTAAACCGCACCTCATAGGGGCCAAAATCTCATTAAACCACACCAGGTCCTTTCAAGTTTACCCCACAAAGTCATGCAAATAAGAAATGTATTGACTTGTTGCACTCCAAAACTAAAAAAAGTCTGGAAGTTAACGTGTAACCATGGCACTTGTGTAAGTGTATGCCATATTCAAGATAATGATGTGAACAAAACGTAGTAAAGTTTTCCCCCAACATTTCACTCGTATTCCATCTCGGAAGATTCAAAGGCAGATTTCTAGTGGGAGAGAAATCTGTGCTGCTTCTTTTGATGTCAGAGATGACGTTTACGAAGTCATACTTCGAGCATCCCGCACCGTCAGCAGGACGTCGCGGCAATGCAGAGGCAATACAGTTTTGTAACAATGTGGCGTTGTGATGTGGTTTATCATTCCATAATAATGTCACAAGTTCCGACATGCTAAGCTTGTGGCACTGTGTACTATAATAACATTAATAACATTGAAATTGTTAGAATTAAAGTCGTAAAACGAGAAAAAAGCTATAAATTCTATAATTTGGAAGATAATTGGAATATATGACATACACTTGCAAAAGTACCACAGTTACACTTTAATAAAACGAGAGATATGCCTTTTAACATACAAAGTACTTAGACATGAGTAGTGTGACTCACGTCACAGGACCTACGAAGTAGAGTAGGCATTAGGACTCGAACACGAACTGAACTCTTGGAAATCTCCACACCCAGTTGAAATCCTGCCTATATTAAGATGAGCACCACCCAAGTCAGAATCGCCAGTGATGTTCATCAAAAATCACCAGAAATTTTCATCAAAAGAACTTGTTGGTAACAGTCTCCTAATGCGCCTTCATTCCAAAAATAAATAACGATTGCCGATTTAATTTTACAATTTTTTAACGAAAGGAAACAGATTGAATAATAAAAAGTTCAGTAGATTTCAAGCTTTACGTGTGAAAATACATTTACATCTCTTTAATGGTTTTCAGTGCCCTTGTCCAGGATCAAAACAACTTTTTGAATCGCATTATTTTCCCAACAATACAGCAAATTTTTATATATACATGTAGTAGTACTATAGTAGAAAGGTAGCATTTATGTAGTTTACAGTAATTCAACTCAAGACCAACACCTTCTCTGCACAAGATAATAATGATTCTATGTCATTCTCCTGAGCATAACCGGTACAAAGATGAATAAATAATGTCTCTACATCACGCTGTTATCTAGATATATGAGATAACACATTTTGGGTATCGGCAATCTGATGAATGTACTATTCCGAATTTCTTGTTTCACATTATATTCTATGTCGGTTGATCGGTGATTTTCTTCATTGATAAACATTAAACCACCTCAGCTTCATTGTGTGAATCGGAATTGCATTGCTGTGACACACCAACACACTCCGTGGCAGTGATTCTGTATCCCCTAATCAAGGAATCAAAATGGATCAAGATTTGAAATGACAAGAAAAATTTAGACATGTTTTGTTTACACATGTAATTTTTTTTTTAAATTATATCCCAGTGTGATATATAGTCAATATTCAAGAGGTACAAAAAAACTCAAAGTATGCGCTCATATTTTCACATCATGATCGAAGTTACTTTATCTAGTTAAATTCTACGCAAAGAAAATAAATTAAGACCCTTTAAACATGCCGTCATGGCTTTGTTTCACCCTCAGTAAACTTTTATCATTGATGCTCACACAAACTAATCTGAAGGATGATACCACATCTTTCTTTCTTCTGCTGGGTTATTGCACCAGGCTGACTTAATTGGTTGATGTAGGATATTTCACCACCAGTGGGCAATTTGAAGCCTGATGTGGTCTGTGATGAAATGTTTGGATGTGAAATAGGATACACGTTAAAGGCCACAGTTTACATATATCTATAACAATATACTGAATTGTGTGTATTGAGGCTGGCAAGTTGGTAATAGCAGTGTAGATAATGCACTAACAAATGATGGAAAATTAGCGTTTCCTATTTCATAAAAACAATTACGGATGGCATATCCCACCAGATTTTGTACTGTGTTATATATACAGTGAAACCTACAGCCAAGGGTTCCCGATGGGCATGACAGTGCACTCGCTGAGCCATCAATAAATAATAAAAAAATTTATTATAAATCAAATTTTCATCAGAATTCGGTCAGCTCAGAACTTGCTGGTAACAATGCCCTAATGCACGTTCATGCCAAAAATCAAGGTTCTAATGTCAAAGGTTCTCCTTATTTTGCCGATGAAAGGATTCGGATGGACTGACTGACTGACTGCCTCACTCATTACCGGACAATTTGCGATCTGCAGCCTACTTCGTAGGAATAAATTAAACAACACAGTTAAACCCAGAAAAGGAAACAAGGGTACAATATAGTTATAGGAGATAAATATGGTTATGTGCAAGAGGGATTTGGAAGCTGAGGCTCATGTAATACATGTAGTATTGGGATCATTATATTCCAAGTTTTAGGATATCATACGACATATTATGGTGATCACAGGCCCGCAACACAGTCAGTCAGTCGCGACACGCCTCCGGCAAGAGAGGTCAAACACTGATCAGCTGTCGCGACTAACCAATCAGAATTGAGAACGAAGCTCGCCATAATCTCACTGTTCCTAGATGGATGGACAGTTACGTTGGATTTTGAATCGCCTGGCAAAGGTAAAAAATTGCACAAATTCACTAATTTGACGACTGGAATATATGAAGTGATACTTGTAGAATATGCTGATGTATTTTGTTTGGCGGTAAACCGTTTATTTCTCGATTCACCCAAAGTGCGTTTCACTCCTTGATGTGGATTTATATAAAGCATGGGGTTATATATGGAGACCCCATATTTCGACACTTCTCCCTAATACCATCGCCCACACCCCCCAAAACTCTTGTTTTGCGGGCCTGTGATGGTGATCAATGTTTTCAGGACATCAAACTCCATTCTTATGATTTCAGAAAATCATATGCCAGTTGTTGGTGGTTTCAGGGATCTTTTTTTTATGCCTCCTGATGATAAATTTTACACCAATTGCCTGATTGTGATCGTTTTGTCCAAGTAAAGTTACCAAATTGAATTTTTTCAATGAACAAGAATGATGTTGGATGCGCTTCAGAAGATTACTTGTAAATACATGTATTGTTGACATGGTCATGATATAATGTCTGGCAACTTTGGAAAGATTCCAGCAAAACTCAAAGAGTTACATCCATAAGAAAAGGTAGCAGATGAAACTATTTGCTGTTTTCCATGATCAAGAGGAAGAGCTCAAGCAAAAACATCAGAAGAATCCAGTGAAAAATCTTGGGCAAGTTGTGTTTTCGAGCAAGAATACCAGCTGAAAGTAGTTTTTTTATCAACAACCAAGGGGCATAATTCAGGAATGAATGCCAGGTTTAATAGGTCAAGTGAACATCTTCACATGGTGAGGTTAATATGTGGTGAATTTCCAAAGAATCTAGAAAGACAACAGATGAGTTTTCAGACCCTGGTTAAATCCCCCCTAATTAATATTGAATCAATCGGACTCAAATTATGCATTGTGGTAGTGATTTATGAAATGTACAGATCATGGATCTGCATAAGTAGTTCGGCTCTTCCAGCATCTGGTTATTTAGTAAATCAGATTCCTTTGTAGATTTTCGCTTGGCATTTCCGAACGAAGTGGTGCATTGGAAGTGATTTTGATGATCGAAGGGCATAACTCGTGTTGGACCAGGTTGAAAAAGCCATGTGCACATCTTCACACGGTGACAAGTGTGACAAATTGCAAAAGAATTCAGCAAAACCTCTTGGATGCATTGCGTTCAGAATAATAAGCAGCAGATGAAAAGTTTTTGCTTGATAATCAAGGGGCATAACTCTGGGAGAAAACATGGCATCAAATTTAAGGTCGTATGCACAGCTTCACATGATGACGATGTTTGGCAAATTTGGAGAGAATCCTGAAACTCTCTTGAAATGTAGTATTCACAAGAAAATGGACAAATGGCACCACACCATAATGTCATCAATAGTGAGTAAGATTTAACATTGCTTTCAAATTCTCAAAATTGATGGGTGAATAACATTCACATGGTCTATTTTGCTAGAAGGAAAGGGATGTAAATCAAGAAAACCTGGTTGAAGGTCAAGTAAGCATTCAATAAAGCCAATTTTACCTCTTTGTCTGAGTTTTGATCAATTCAAACAAATTTGAAATTGTCTCCCGCATGTATTCTTGCAGCTGGCATCTTGCAAGTGATATGTAAAATAATCAAAATACACTCGTGCATTGGGCTTGGATAAATGAAATTGCTTGAAATTTCAAGATAATGAAGTTTGATCACCTCTGACTGTAGCAAGGGGGTGTTATTGTCGCCCAGTGGAATACAAAGATGTCCTGCTGTGAAACGGACCAATCAGAATGATGACTGTCATTTCCCATAAATATGGCTCATAACCTCTGAAGGAATGTGAAAAACTGACAATTTCCAACACCACCTCATCTGTCTAACTAAACTCTGTACACAGGCTAGCTGACCACCATCACACCGGCTTTGATGTAGGGTGTGTTAAGAATTTGGACTGACAATTGAATATGCAATACTGATAAACACTTAGAATACGCTTAACCCACAGGAAACAAGACTAAGATGAAAGACTTTGAATGTCCAATTTATATTTTATTTACATATTTGTTTTGTATATTTTTTATAATGACAAATAAATGCCTATTTCGAATATGAAATGTTTGATATCACAATATTGGATCGAACTGGCAATGCTGTTAACATGATAAACAACATATGTTAGAAACAGTCATCAGTAATATTTTTCATGAATGTACACATTTTTCAAGTCAATGTCTTTGAATCTCTTTCCATTCTGATGATAACCGAAGCATTACAACATAAATGGGAGATCCATGTTCTTTTCTCCAAGACCCACATAAACAGAACCGAATTTCTGTGTTCCCGGAACATGAAAGGCTGCATATCCAAGCCATAGCAAACTCCTCAGGGATACCAATGCGCTTCCACGCTCAAACTGCAGACTCCAAGAACCTAGAATAAACAAACATAATTAATTTAGAAACCCGAGAGCACAATACATTAGCAGTGTATCACTCCATCATGGTTCTTTCCCATTTTTGCAAAACTGATTTTACAGAAGACTCATCCACAGCACTTGTCCTGCAGGAAAGGCAACTTCCAAATACATTTTATTTGGACAGTCTAAAAATTGGAGACTGGCAGGAGTACGGTTGTAAAGTGCGTCTTTCGGAAAGCAGGTATTCTAACGCATTGTCTATCTTCTGCGCAGCAAAATAATTCTACTATGCACAGATTTCCGAGGTACTCAGAATGAGGAGGAAATTAATGAACGTAGCTGGTGTGATAATTTTGACATTATGTCGACACAATGTTGACCCAATCTTCACCTAACTTGTAGAATTATTGTTTTTTCAACTGTCTTGAAAAATATCTTCTTGAATAATGGTTGAAAAGATTCAAATTGCTTAACAATTAAAATATAGTGCAATGATAAGACCAAATGATAAGGGATGACATCTGGTCAAAATGGGAGAAACGTAAGGTCAGTTTTTATAGTGTTTCACTTTTTCTTGTACCGTACAGTAAATATGTTCTCTGCAATGCAAGTGCTGCTTATCCATCAACAGACTTCTGGTTACAGGCTATTAGACAGGTCTTCTCACAACCTTCAAACAGGGTTATCTCCCCTTCTGCCAGTCGATCGACCTGCTGTCATGCACTTTACATATAGCCCTTTACCAAAACATCATTTCACAAAACCTGAATCTTATCAGCCAAACAGTCCTTATCAGCATACTATAAAATGATATTTAATTTTGCAGATGCGAATGTGCGTGAGCAATAATTGATTCTGGTAAAAGAATTAACAGTAATTTAATTTCTTTTGTCTGCGGAATCTCCCAAATGCGCTACAGTTGATTATTTCTGGTTAATTCAAGTTGTTGCAATACAGGGCAGTTTGGATAATACCGCACTTTTAGTTTGTCAAAGGCTACATTGGCTTGGTGAAGACCCACTGTGCGGAGAATGTCAGGGCGTTTTTTCGCCCTGTATAAGTGAATGAGGGCAGGGTCGATCAGAAGGGGAGATAACTCTGTTTGGAGGTTGGTGCTCTCATATCAGTACATCCCAAAATTCTGCAACTGGAGATGTATTTTTTACAAGAGAGGAACATCAGTCTTCTCTGTAGTGCTACACACTGTACATAGAAATTATCGTGGAGAACATCAAGGAGCTGCTCGAATAAGCTTATATAGTCAACATTATGCGGGAAAAACAACAGGTTTAGAGTTGAGGTGAGATGATGGGAACTTTTTTTTGATATTGTGAGTGGATGTGGCCGTCCGATTGACCAAAGTAGTGACAAATCTTGTACCTTTGGGAACATCCTCTTCCAGATTGTCAAGGAAATCTATGGACTTGTCCAGGTTAGCTCTCTGTAATAAGCTCTTCTCGTTCAGCTTGACCGGCTCCCTGAAGTGCATATAGGAGACCAATTTCGCAGCATCGGAAACTGTCAAACCTGGAAAAAAAAACCCATTAGAACGCATGTTAACTTTGATTCCATTTATAAGGAACATCTAGTCAAAAACAGAAAAAAACACAGAAGCACAGACGTTCCACCATGATATGATCTTCACCCTGAATCTATGTTAAACAGATAAACCAGGCTATACAACGAAAAGAGAACTCTATTTTTTACAGATTTAACATCAACATTGCTTCCATCAGTTCTAACTACATGCATTGTTGTTTGGATGAATTAGTGATTCACACCCGAGGGTTTATCACAAATACCTTCAAAGCTCCTGTTTGAAACAATCTGTCCTGTGGGTGTTTTAACGAAGGCACCTCTGGGAACAATTTTGACATCCTCGTCAATTTCTGCTATCACTGAAGAGAGTCGGTCCTCTTCCTTGATTGTGATCTACAATGGAATGATAAACCTTTGAATATATGTAGTTTCATAAAGATCAACAACTCTCGAGCAAGGCCAAGGGTCTCTGTAACCAATGTTCATTTCTTAACTACATACATCAGTTGCCGGTCGTCTGAAAGTGGTAAAAAAGAAGTTATTGCCCCTTTTTCAGGAGCAAGATTCAGATACAGCAATGCCTTCAACATGGGCCTCAGAAAAACACCGTCATAAGTTTGTTTGTAGAACGTGTCAGAAGCTGAGAGGGACCTGAAATATCACTGAACTGTTCTAGAGTGAAAGGAGTCGGACGAAATCATGTAAAAAATCCTTTGAAATAAATTTTTTCAGTGCGTGCCTAGCATGCTTGAGGCAAAAGTTTACTCGTGATTCGCATTGCACTATGAGAAGGGAACATGGCGTTATTTGCTATTTTTAGACGACCAGCAAGGCGTGTATTGTACAAGATGTGCCAGCATTGGATCACTATATGTATATTGGCAAATGGTCATTATGTATCGAGATTAAGACCTACTATTCATCACTAAAAATGATATTCAATTCAATTCTTTATTGTATAAACATCCAAACGGACCTATAGCAGGTGGGTGACTGGTACCCCATTGAGAACTGGTGCAAATTTATGATTCTCAAATAAATATGTCGCAAAGTCGTTCAAGAATATGTTAAATAGTGTACGACTACATACACAGCCCTGTTTGACTCCAAGGGTTGATAGGAAGGGTACTGGTCATTTCGTACCCAAACATGCCAAACCACTTCGTACCCAATCACTTCGTACCCAGTTGTTTTCGTACCCTAACCTTTTCGTACCCTGACGTTTTCGTACCCTGGCCTTTTCGTACCATATACAATAAAACCTTTTCAGACTCCAGTGTATTCGTATTAAACATTGTGAACATGATAACTGAATATATAAATTTAAAACAAAATACATGTATACTGTTGGAGATGAATTTCCAACTAAAAATACTTTGTTTATACGACGGATACTATGGGAGAGTCGTACGGTGATCAGACGACTTTGTTCGTCCGCTCAGGGAGTGAATACTGTTCACTTTGGTGTTCACGGACATGTAAGCTGATTAAAAGTTCTTAATCTTTCCAACAAGAACAGAAGGAGACTGAAAATGAAGCATGTTTTCTTGTGTCATTTCCCGCCTACAGAAGGCACTCTGCTGCCGGTATGACAAGTTGAGTCGTCGATGCAGTAGTCTTCGTAAGTTATGCGTATTTTTTTGTCTAATATTTCTTAATTAGTTACGCATAATTTCTACAATCATTATGCAGACATTCAGCTGTCTGGTAATATATGATATGGTACGAAAACGTTTGGGTACGAAAACGTCTGGGTACGAAAAGGTTAGGGTACGAAAACGACTGGGTACGAAACGGTTAGGGTCGATTCGGTTTGGGTACGAAATGACATGTCTCCGATAGGAACACCTCTGATACACCAGACTCTGTCTTCACATGTACATGTCTTTAATCATGTCATAAATGTAACCATCTATGCCATGCAGTTTTAATTTGTACGACAGCCCATCTACTTCAAAAATTTCCACAATGCCGTAAGCTTGTGAGTGTTCTGGAGTTTACAACCTGTTACTATGCATCCTGATCTTACCGTTTCTTCCTCTTCTGTTGCATCCTCCCCTTCTCCGATCTTCTTAATTTCTGTGTGTTCAAATTCATATGCTGGGTCCCCAGTAAACCTGCCTTTTGCCAGTTTGCTCTGAGCTTTCATGTCTGCGGTGGGAGGGGGTAGAAGGCCCCAGTGAACACAATCTTTGCTGAAACAAACAAAAGTGAAACATGAAGACCCACAAATCTATTTGTTGCCCACAATCTATATGTTGTACATCACATTAAACTTTGAGTTTGACAGACCAAAAGTTGACAGGACTAAAAAATTAATGAGAGCACGTTCAGATGGCCAGTCACTGTATAAACATGAACCACTGGTTAGGGGCACATGTATGCTGGATCACTTAGTTCATTGTGATATATAGACACATACATGTGGATACCCGGTCAGGGATGGTTTCAAGATAATAGTATTGTTTGTGCTTTTGACTGTTCTAATTGTATTGCCTTTGGCAGGAAAACCTACATTGTATGTATCTGGTACCCTTAACAGAGCAAAACAGAGAAGTTAACATGTTAGAAAAAGAAACCAAAGTTGAAACTATATAACCGAAATAGTTAGAGTTTTCTCTAGCCGGATTAACTGAATATTGTCCGCCACCTTCCACGAGTCATATTTTGACAGCAGTTATGAAAAATTGCAATATCTTGCAACAGATATCTGAAACCTCCTGTATGTTGTATTGTTGAGGGTGGCCTCATTTGCACAAATCTATGAAGGCCTGTACCACTGTTGTCAGTCAATTGTGAGATATTGCGATTTTTCAAGACTGCTAAAACAATGCTCCCACTTGGATACCCAGGATAAATTGAAAAACGGCACAATTTGTCAACAAAATTAATTTTAGAAACGTTGAAAAAAAAAGAAAAAAAAACACAAGAGAAGAACAAGTTAGAGAGAAAGCACACAATTTTACCTATAAAATGTTTTCCTGTTTTCAAATTCATCTTTTCCTGTGCCCTGTGCGATAAAATAGTCGTCTTTGATACCTAGAATTTTACCCCAAAAATATACTTTATGGAACTTGTTTTCATTCCTCAAAATGACAAGAGACGTCTGAAGAGCCGCTTTCTGTTCTGGACTGAGGATAATTCCGCTGCTCCCAACGTAGTCGATATCAAGATGTAAACTTGCAGAATCCATGATCAAATTGTTTCACTTCTCAAACTCCTGTAAACTCGTAAACCGTTCGTGTCTGTAGCACAACACTGACGTTTGGTGTCGCCGCAAGATCTGTTGCTATTTATGTTGAATTTCGTTGCTATGGGCTGACTGCGGCTGCGCGTATCTAAAGCGCGCGCACTTCCGTTGAACGGATCAAGCTAAAATCTATAACTTGTCCGTTAACCGGACTCGGACAGTTTTCATTCTTCAATGTGCAGACAAAGATCGAAATTCATACTAATGTATGTTTTAGTCACAATTTTGAGGAAAGAGATTTTCACTTCGGCAAATATTCCACATGGGTGTAAATACGAATCTTGAATCACATTTGTCAGCAAATGCCAAGTCCGTTCAAAAAGTGAACTGAACAATACCTGAAAATTTAAGCCTAGAACATTGCAATTTATTAAAATAACGTATAAAGCTTATTAGTAAGAGTAATAATCAATAACTGTCTTGACAATTTAGCTGATCTTTATAATTATCTCCATTTCAAGGTAAATTCAAAGTAAAACACATATGTCGCATATTAGTATTATCGTCAAAAATTACATTTTACACATTATTCATTCACATTCAGCGTCCACCAGAAACGGAGCTAGGTTTTCCCATCGAAAACACTAATGAGCTCAGGCTGGGTTATAGTCACCGTAAATATTCCAACTCGAGTTCCTGCCAACATAATTGACCAGTTGTCCGTGTCCGGATTTCGTAGGCACGTTTCAATTTTTGGAATACGTCAGTAGCGCGCACTTTTGTAAACAAAGACAACGTGGCGAAAAGAAAGTTGCAAATTTCATACGAACAAGAACATCACGAGACAAATTTAAGAAATAAATATTCAAACTATGGACTCACAGGTAACAATAATGTTTCGGCACCCGAAGGGTCAGTTTATATCGAGGGATATGTCAAAAGTTGTTGTAGCCAAGAAATACAATCGGACTCAACTACCAGACGACAAGGAACAAAGTATAGAAGAAATATGGAAAACTCGTTTGAAAGAAAATTCTACACTTTTCAACGGTACAAAATTCAGGATAGCGTCTATCTACTATGATGAAAGTATTGAATTTACCATTCTCCATATAGGTATCACTTGTTATAAGGATTTTATTGGGACTAACTGGGCCCCTGAAGCTCAATCTCTTCATCAACTTGGCAAAAAACTTCACAACAACTCCCAAATATTTATGTCGGATGCTTTGGGAGTGGGAGCATTTGTGCAGACATCAGACGACCACGTGATTCTGTTGAAGAGAAGTTGTAATTGTGGTGAAGCACCAGGTTTGTGGGACGTGCCAGGTGGTCATGCTGAACCAAAGGTACATGTGAATGGAATAAACCAGATCGCTGGGCACATCTTTTCCGAGTAGTGCAATCAGTTTTTCCTCCCTACTATAATTTTATGACAAAACCTCCATCCAGTATTATTTATTCTTATTCTTATTAGTTGTTTTTTTTTTTTTTTTTACTTCTATATAATTAATGAGTGTAACTCTGTAAACTGCCCACATTCACTGTTCATAAATTATATTAGGGAGGGAAAATGTCCAGAAGGGAAATGAGCAAGAGTGAAATAGTCTAGGAGGGGAATAGTCCAGGGGGGAATAGTCCAGGAGGGGAAATGTCCTGCATCCCATAAGATATACGCTGATAAACAGCTTGTATCACTGACGTCCCTACTAGATTAGAGACGTCAGTGATACAAGCTGAATAGTATGAGCGTACATAAGATAAGGCATGTTGTCATGGTTATAATCGAATCCAAACCAGTTTGCAACTCTTCTAAATAGACACCTTCCAGTTCGTTTTAGAATGAACTGAACTGATCACATTTATCTTGGAGAGTAGTCTATAAATTTGGATATTTAGAATGATACAACTGAAGGTATGTAGACTATTTTCAGGAATTAAGAAATTATTTTGCAGTATCACCATTTCTCTCATTTTATGTATGATTCCCCTGAAATTGTGTTAATCTTGTCGCAGGAAATTGTTGGTAAAGTGGATGCCCATGAAATAGATGTGGACAAGCTACCAGCTGATGATGTTCTTGATGAAATATACAACTCCATCCTGAGAGAAATCCAAGATGAGGCTAACATTGCTCTACAATATCTCAGTGATCCACTTTTGATTGGAGTTGCTAGGAACACTACAAGTGCAGGGAGACCAAGTCTGGAGTTCTTTGTTCGGTAATTTGTGCTCTGAATTTCAATTGTAAAAAAAATAAAAATACAAGAAAAATAGTTTCAGTATTTCTTTACATAGTTGTAGTAACAAAACAATCTTGATTTTGATGTTCACAACCAGCACAGTCAACAATGCACTGTTGCAAGTAATTTACTTGATGTTTTAACATAATATGATCATAATAATCATTGTTCAAAGATTAACATTTTCAAATGGGAACAGGATTTTGTTTTTTTCAATGGCTTGTTCCCAGCTTAGTGATCAAAATTTATGAAAACAAAAATATTTTCAGTGCTATACCAATTTTTTTTTTCAGGGTGAAATTATTTTGGCAAATAAAAATTTACAAATTTACCCTATTTCATCTAATTATTCAGAGGGCAAAAGTTAACTTCAGGTATTTGCAGAGAGAAATTCTTTTAATATTCTACAAATTTCACTAGCTGTGTTTTCAGTTCTTGGTATAAATAACATATCCATGCCACAGTATTTAGCCTCAAGTTGACATAAAGATGCTGTTTGAAAAATTAGAAGAAATAGGGTAGGTGCAATTTTAGCCGGCAAAATCTTATGAGTGGCAAAATTTTTGCCTGATTGAGTAGAGACAAAGCTGGCAATTCATACTTGTCTCACAATCACTGCAGGTGTCTTCTCTATCAGCCCCATCACTTTAATTTCATTTCTCCAGTTTTACAAGTAAAACGATTTATTTTTGGAAAATATTTCATCATGGGGTTCAAATTTTGGCATGGTTATTCTGAACTACTTAAAGAAAACAGAGGTGCCTCAGTTTTCTCAGTGTTATTCTAGTGCTGAGATCTAATATTCAATGAGACTACTGAATCTAAATTTAATTAATTTTGTTTAATTAAAAAAACATAATTCCGCAGAAAAAGATCCATGGCCAAATTTTGAAAAAAATAAGACTGATATTTTTGTTGAAGGATTGTTCTACTCAGCAAAGTTAACAATATAATGAACAATTTGGAACTTCTCGAAAAATAAATGTTTGGAAATGGAGACTCATTTATATTGATCATGTTCATAGTCCTCACGATACAATGACAAATGTCAGTGGGTGTGTGACAGTCCACTCAGGTGGATAAAGAAGCCCTTGAAAGAACATTAAATAACGACTACACAATTGCATTATTCTCTGCCACTTTAGAAGTGCATTAGTTTATTTTTCATTTTGGTGTTTATTGAATGCTGGACTACATCTATATTTTGACCTCTCCAGGTGTAGCCTATCTTCCTCCCAAGTGACTCACCTCTATCACCAGGGTTCTCAGGCAGAAGCTGAGGAGAGCACATCTATCAAGTTGGTACCTCTGGAACAGGCCCTCAATCTACAGGAACATGATCAAGATACATGGAACAATGTGGCACCTTCTGCAAAAGGGTGTCTCACGCTATATACACTGACAATGGCTACCAGATCAAGCTGAATGTCAAAAAAACTATTCACACATGTTCAGAGAAACTGTGTATACTGACATCTGGGTAAATTGACCAATCTCTGAATATTGACATTATCCATCATCTCAATACTTAAATTCAAAGTATTTTGAACCTCAATTAACCAAAGCCCTGTCAAAAACAATGCTTTTCTCTGGCCTCGAGCACGGTCAGTATACACAGTTTACACTGTATCAGCTAATATGCTAAAGAGGATTGCTTAGATGACTTCCATTTAAGCAGTGACATTTAATTATTGACATCACAGGAAGTGCAGCAAAAATGGCATATATCTGGCAGAATCCTTCAAGGCACCAGATACAAAGTGTCATATTTTGTCATTATATGAGTTTACTTCAATTTGAATGAAGAATGGGAATGTTACTTTTTGTCCGTGTTTGAATAACAGAGTTTGAAAGTGAACTTCCTGCGACTGAATTATTAGGGGAATTACTGTAGTGACTGCAGAGCCGGACTGCTGATGCAAAGACTGGGGCATCTATTTAGACTTTAACCCCTAAACATGTCAAAGAAAACTGTGTACAAAAAAACACTTCTACTTATAGTGCAATATGGAGGAGAGCATGTATACACAAATGTTGTCAGGCAGATTCATTTCATGACTATTAATTGCAAAGATAAACATCTTAGAAAATTGTTACGTATGGTCATGCGATCATACGAGAGTCAGATATTATGAAGTACCCACTTAATATTCTTTTAAACTTTAGAAAGAGTATTTCTGCCAACATTTGTACTATTTTACTATTCATTCATTGTCTCAGATTTTAGATGTGAAGTATCATGGCTTGTTGTTACTTATATAATCAAGATGAGAAACAATAAACAGAGGAATATTAAACATTTATAAACAATGTTACTATTTATAACCAAACCAAACCTGCTTTGATTTATGCCTTGATCTCTGCCAGAAATATACAATACAAACGTTAAACGAGAGTTTAAACCAAAGAGTTATCTCCCCGGGGAGTTATCCCCCTTTGGGGAGCTCTCTCAGCCCAGACAGGATATATATAGACTGCCCATAGTATCCACTTCCTCTTTTCTCTTGTTATAAACCGAGACCTGTAGTGTACAAGGCCGCGGAGTGAGGGAAAGGATGGGAGGGCCATTACATCAAAGCAGGTTTGGTTTGGTTATAAATAGTAACATTGTTTATAAATGTTTAATATTTATGGCCCAAACCTACACCTGCTTTGATTTATCCCTCACTATCAACATATGGAGGTGGGAACCTCGGCCTTGATGTATTTGCAATGGCAGGCTTAATATCCGCTGAGATAATCATAATCACAAACAAGACACAATAATATTCAACAAGAAAACCTTGGTTAGAAAACACATAAGGTAGTCATGGATATAAGAAGTGGCTACTTATCTGTTGCATGTCTCCATGCATGTAGCTGTGGTCTTGGATGTGGAGCACAGTGTTACCCGCCGTACAGGACTCAGGCACTCTTGCCGCAATGAGTACTTGGAGGGCAGCATGTATGAGTTGGGATCTTCAATCGCCAATGTAGCATACAAGGCGTCCAGTTCTGTGATAGTGGTAGGGGTGCGCAGTATTATCGCCATAAAAACTAAGGAACCGGAGTGCCAAAGCTGGGAGGATAATCAGGATAGAGATGGGAAGCAATCCTCCATGCTCTTACCAGGCGACTAACAGATACCCTAGTCAGTCCACATTCCGCTTTATATTTGGCTGACACTGATGACCTGAAAATAAACATTATTAATACTCACAAAAGTGTCAGTTCTTGAACGTTGAAACTGTGAGTTGACCGCCAGGAGACTCAGTTGATATGATCTAGAAGGTCATAGCTTTAACCTGAAATGACACAAGCAAATCCGCAGTAAGGGCAAAGATTAAAACTCACCATTGTGTCAGGCTTGATTGAAGACTTGAGATTCGGAGCCTGGCAATCTGAGCTATTACTTCTTCCTGGTGATCATGTTGTGGACATATGATATGACTGAGAGATGAGATGAGATGATACAGCAAGCTGTCAGACTTGCTGCGATGATACAAAATGCCGCCCCCCCCCCTCTTTTTGAAAATTTACTTGACCACGTGCTGGGCGGCCACTAGCGGCCCAAGCGTGGTCACTCTATCTGATTGCACTGACATGTCTCTCAGATAGAAGTTAGTGAACGTGGAATTTGCTGTCCAAGCACAAGACTGGACAATTTCATGGAGGGACAAGTTCTTCCATAAAGGCCATGACGTAGCGATGGCACGGATCTCATGAGAAGAAGCAGTAGATAGTAGCGGGGGAGCGTCAATGGCCAATTGATATGACCACTTAATGGTTTTCTTTAACCACGAAGCGATGGTATTCTTAGTAATGTCACGTACCGCCGAAGGACGAAGGGACAAGAATAACAGACGACGCGAGCCCCGACCGGGATCGGTACGAGTGAGATAGTGGCGAATGGCTCGAACAGGGCATAACAGAAGGTCGTCTTCTAGGCCATGTACGAAGTCTGATAACGCAGGGATGGAGTACAAACGTTGAGCACACGGACCTAAGCGAACAGACTCATTTTTGGCGATGAACTCAGGAATAGGTCGAAACGATACGCGAGACCAATCCGCCGTCCAGGTCATAGACGGTCTCTCAAGCGCATGAAGTTCAGACACTCTAGACGCCAAAGCGAAAGCCGCCAGAAAAGCAGTCTTGTAGGCAACAGCTTTAATAGATGCGGACTGTAAGGGTTCAAAGGGCGGACGAATCAGAGCACACAGAACCACACCAATATCCCATTTCGGTAACAGCTGACGAGTACGGCGAGACTGTAGCGCGAAAGCCCAAATGAGCGCAGAGATATTGTCGTTTACACTAATGTCGATGCCGGCAGAAAGACGTAAAACCCTCGCCAAAGCAGACCGATATCCCTCAATGGTGCTGATTTGAAACTTCTTGTCACGATGGAGGTGAAGGAGGAAGTCAGCTACTAAGGAAACAGAGGCAGAGTCGGGATTGGCATCACGTTCTCGGCACCAGGAGACGAAATAGGCCCATTTCGCTTGATAGAGCTGCGATGTGGAGGATCGATTGGCTGACACCATCGTTTGCGCAACTTCCGCTGAAAATCCTTGGACTGTGAGTGCACTCTTGATAGTCTGCAGACGTGTAAATTGAGCCACCGCGGGTTGTGATGAAATAACCCGTGAGGTTGACGTAACAGGCCGGGCCAAACTGGTAGACGTCGAGGCGGAGCCGTGAGAAGTGGAAGCAGAACTGGGAACCACTGACGACGCGGCCACCACGGAACCACAAGCAACACCACGCAGTCGTGCTGAGCAATCTTCTGGAGAACTTCTAGAATGATGGCCATCGGTGGGTAGGCATAGGCTAGGAAGTTGTCCCAGCTGATCGAAAGAGCGTCGATGGCGAAGGCTTGAGGGTCCAAAATCGGACTGACGAAGAGGGCCAGCTGTGCATTGTTCCTCGTCGCGAACAGATCGATCAATGGAGAATCCCAAACGCTGCAAATCTGACGGAACACCTCCGGATGAAGTTGCCATTCGGTCTGAAGGACGGTGTCGGGACAAGACAGACGATCCGCTAATACATTGAGCCGACCCGGAACATGGCGAGCATTGAGATGGCAGTGATGAATGAGCGCCCAGTCGAAGAGATCCCACACTAGTCGAAACGTTGAGAGAGATCGGGTGGTACCCATCTTGTTGATGTGGGCTATGACCGTCGAGTTGTCCGTAGCTATGAGGAGGGACGAATTGCTGAGATGGTAACTCCAATGTTGGACTGCAAGGATGACTGCCTTCATCTCCAGAAGCTTGATGTGAAGTCTGGACTCCAAAGTTGACCATCTGCCGGAGACCTCCAGATCGTCCAGATGGGCTCCCCAGCCCATCTCGGAAGCATCGGTGTAGAGATGGTAATCCGGAACAGGAGACCGGAACGGAACTCCCCGCATGACGTTGTGACGAGACTGCCACCAAATCAGATGTGGATGTAGAGACGTCAATACCGGAACCGCAGGATTGAGAGATGACCTCTGAAGATAAGGAGACAGATGGTATTGCAGCGGACGAACCTGGAGACGGCCGTAATGAGTAAGATCCTGCGTGGAAGTGAGTAAACCCAGAAGACTTTGCCACTGTTGTCTTGTCTGACACGCTGATGATAAAAACCTTAGAATCAGCACCTGAATTTTGGTCCAACGATCCTCTGGGGGGTGTACCAGTTGTAGACGTGTATCGAACACCGCCCCGATGTAACGGTGAACTTGCGCTGGAACCAACTCCGACTTTAGGGGATGCGGAATGAAGCCGAGATGACGTAATACAAGCAGTGTGAAGCGGACTTGCGCGTTGAGACTGTCCTTGTCTGCAGCCCACATGAGTATATCGTCTATATATACCTCGATGAAAATACCCCGAAGATGAAGGAACGCCATGACTGGTGACGTGATGCGGGTGAATAGCCAAGGAGCGACATTGACCCCGAACGGGAGGACTTGCCACTCGAAGCGCCGATCGTTGACGACAAACCGCAGGAAGCGTCGATGACGAGGATGAATAGGAATATGGAGGTAGGCGTCTTGTAGATCGATTGAGGCCAGCCAATCCAAATGATTGAGGCGGGCCCGAATCGATGATACAGACGCCATCTTGAAATGAGGAGGAGTTACTAGATGAAATTTGTTCAAAACCTTGAGGTTGATCACCATCCTTATCTGGTCCGAATCCTTCTTTGGCACCAGAAACACGTGACTGTAAAATCCTATGCTGACGTCGTCTCGTGGAATCTCTCTGACAGCACCTTTTGTAATAAGTGTGTCGACAGAAGACAGGTGCATCTGTAGATGACCCGCGGGAACTGGAATTCGGGAGGGACGAGGCCGAGAAATGAGTCTGGGTCGAGACTGGAAACTGAATAGGAATCCCTCCTTTAAGGTCTTTATAATCCAGTCGTCGTCCGTGATGAGACGCCAGTTCTCGACGAAATGTTGTAGACGACCGCCCACAACCGGATGATTGTAAAGACGAAAAGCGGGTAGTTGGAAATCCTTGACGTGATCGGAAACGGAAGTCGGATAGTCATTTGTTGGAAGAACCACCGCGCTTGAAACCTGATTTCCCACGGCCGGAGCGGCGGCCCCGGCCTCTACCTGGAGGTTTGTCGATGCCACGAAAATCATGCTGAGGGAAACCCTTCTGCTGGGCGGGTTTGGACGTATGACCCCGTGAAGGTTTCCGATCCACAGAAAAAGCAGGACGCCGAGCTATGGCAGAAATCAACCGAGCAGTTTGCTCCTCGCGAATAGCCGGCCTTACGGACTCAATAGCATTGTTGAAAACCGTTTTAGATGACAATGGCTGCCGTAGTAGTTGATCCTTAACAAAGTATGGAACGTCAGACTTGACGCTCCTAAGTAACGAAGAACGTTGCGCTCGAAGGAGTGAAGCATAAGAGAAAGCACCCGCCTGAATGACCGAACGGTTAGCCTTAATGAGAGTATCCATGAAGCCACGTAAATACTCAACGCGACCAGGAGATAACAAAGCTGACCCATCCTTCAAACGTAACGCAGGATCCAAGGAAATCCGGGATGACGCCAATAAAAACCAATCCGCGTAAGATGTAGCACGTTGGATGGACAGCAACATATCCATAATACTCGAAAAGACTTTGGATGGAACTGAAATAGCAGCCGAAGCGGATGATTTCGAAAGTTGACCCAAATCCCCATCCGTCTTAGGTGGTTTATCCGGTAACACATTGTCATGGATTGGATGATGTGGTAACACGGGCTTCTTAAGTTTGTTGTCATCTTCCAATTGATCATCAAATAACTTCAGATTAGACTCCCAAGCTGGAGACGGAGCGCAGGAAGAAATCGGCATTCGTGACGCCGACGATGACGTAAATGCGGCAGAAGCAAAAGTCGGACATTTAACACGCGTAGAAAATGGCTCCGATGGAGACGGCATGTCCGGAACAAGCGCCAAAAGTGCCTTCATTTTGACAGAAAACGCCATCATCGATGAATCTTCCGAGCTTTCCGACGTCGAAGAGGAATCATGATCATCAGATGAAGCAGTCGAAACAGGTGACGGAGTACGACGACGCTGGGAGGACTGGAAATTCTGATTGCGATAATAATCCAGAAACGGAGTCTGCGAATGACCAGACTGGCGTGGCGACCGGCGTGGAGACGTACGAGAACGTCGAACCGGGGAACGAGAACGGCGTACCGGTGAATGGGAAAACGGTAAATTCGCACCACGATGAACCGGTGAAAGAGATCTACGAACCAGAGATCGAGAACGCCGAACCGGAGACATAGAACTAAGAACCGAAGAGTACACCCGACGAGACGGTGTAACAGGCCGTCGCGGAGACGGAACATACCGACGTACAGGCGACCGAGAATGAGAACGGCGTTGCGGTGAATCAGAACGACGATCAGATACACGAGATTTTCTTTTATGATGACGAGAAGTGTCAACATACATAGAACCCGGTGGTTGTAAATCCGAAATCCGAACATTCAAAGACGATCCCGAACGCCCTTCCATAGAATAAGATGTTGTTTTCTTTTTAGACAAACCAGATTTAGATCGTAAAGGCCTATTGTGAGAATCAACCGGTGAACGGCCAATAGACAAAGGAGTCGGAGAAGTAACATGCGGTGAGGTCGAAATCTTTTGTCCGACCGAGACAATAGAGCGTCGCGGTAGCGGTGACCTGGCCTTTGTTTGCTTGAACAAAGGAACCGGTTTTCCAAGGCCTCCAGACAAAGCAAGACCCGAGGAGGCTAAGCTATCCAGTACACCTTGGTTATCCTGTCGTACAACCGTACCACTAGGTGGTAACTCCCCAGACCCAGACGAAGGAGTTGGACTTTTAGAATTACGGGGCAAATCTAACCCAGGACCACCCAGATCTTGATTGATTTTAATGTCCTCAACTAATGTAATTTCCAACACCCGTCTATCGACTTCCGATAGATCGGGGTTCTCTGAAGCCTGCAGTAAATAGGACCTACGGGCTTGTGCATAATTTTTCCAAGCATCATTATCCCAAGACACACATTCATTACACGTGTTATTTCGATAGCAAATTTTGTCCTTACAAACGAAACAACGCGTGTGGGCATCTAAGCGTGTTGAAACTCGCCCACACGAACGGCAAGAATTTGAAGGAATGTTATTCAAGAAAGAAAATGTTTCAAATATAAACAAATCTTTGAACAACAACAACTAGTCTTTGAACAACAACAACTAGCACTGTATTGCAAACTCCCTGACGTGCACCACTGGAGGTACAAACGAGAAAAGAGGAAGTGGATACTATGGGCAGTCTATATATATCCTGTCTGGGCTGGGAGAGCTCCCCCAAAGGGGGATAACCGGGGAGATTGGTTTAAACTCTCATAAATCAAAGCAGGTGTAGGTTTGGGCCATAAATATAAAGATTGTTTTCGTTTATTCATAAAGATGATTAAACTGCATAAAAGTCACTGCGTAGGTGTTGTTAGATTTGTGAACCATTCAATGTTATTTTTGCTAAATTTCTGCAAGAAAGTGAAAGGAGTCTGCTGAATGATGAACAGCAGTTTATTTTACTTCGGAGACTTTTTCTGGCTGTACAGATGTTTATTTATTAATGGGATGATAAATAGATTTGACTTTATCACTGGCTATTAAAATGATTCAATCTCTTATTGTGCAATCTGATGGGTCATATGCAGTGAAATGTTAAACACAGAAAGCAAATATGGACTAATCTTGATTATTCCATTTGCTTTCAGCGTTTTATGTTGCTGGCATGCAGCATAAATTCACCTGCACCAAATGTGAATTGACCCTTAAGCTCATAATGCCTGTATATAACACATGTAAGTTTATTTTGATCGGCAATTGTCCCAAACCCTGATGATGTATTATATCTCTCTCAGTCATGTGATGAATTGTGTATTCAATCATCTGAATGACACGTGAACACTTATCCAAATATCTAACATTGTTTATGTAACACCAAACCAATTGAATTGTCATTGTGAACGCAAAGTACATGTGCTGTAAGGCGTGAAGTCCTATGTGTAAGCCGATACACCAAATTGAAGCTTGCTCTTCCGACTGTGCCAGGACAGGGACCTTGCGCTGGCAATTAAGTTGATGTCATGTTACATGAGAGAGGTGACAGGCTAATTGAATTGTTTAAAGATCCCCACCAGCCATTTAATTGTCATGGATGTTGGGGGCCTGCATTGCGTCAAGGGATAGAAGTGGGATTTTGTTGTCATGGATGTAGGCGGCCTACGTCATCAGGTTTCAGGACAGTTGAAAGGTAGTTAATTTGTTTGTTCAATTCAAAATCACCAATCGAAATGCTGTAATCAACCAGACCATCATCTGTAGATCATTTTTTCCCGGTTTTGAAATGTTGATAAGAGATAGATGCTTATGATTGAATTACAATTTCTCATATTGGGCAACAACATGACATAGTGCACATCTACATTATATTAAATATCTACTATATACTTTTGATGCAGTCTGCATTAAAACAAACAAGACAAGAGTTCATGTAATCTCAACTTTAATTCTGATTGTATCAAATAATAAATGATGTTGAGGCGCAAGATAGGTGTCGCCTGTTCACCATGTTAAATATATCGTTTAAATCATGTTCAGTGACACAGGTGCATGATATTGATTAATGTAACAAGTTTCTGTACTGCACATCATTAGTCAGGAGACCAAATTGCAGAAGTTAAAGATAGTGCCACGGCACTGTAGCGCTCATCTGGCTATAACTGGAGAAAGTGGCTGCGAGAAATTTTTACTGAAGAACTGCAATAGATGATTTTCTAACTTGCGTTGTCTCCCCTGAACAAAATGGCAACATAGTCGATTTCACAGGAGGTCAAGCTGCAAATTCATGATTGTAATTGGAGGTTATGGAATAAAGGCAATTATACCAAAATATAATGTGTGATTGTCAGTAAGCTGTATAAGCAATAACCAGAACCAATTTTTATTAAGTGATTGCAGTCGTTCGTCCGTCTGTCCACTTCGTGTCCGGACAGTACATTGGACAGTTTTTAACCTACGATTCCAATATTTTGTGGGTATATGCACCAGGGGGAGACATGTCGAGTACGAAATATGTGCGACTGGGTTGTTACGATGGCAATGAGATGTAACAGGACATTTTTCCAATGAAAGTAATCTCTGGTGAGGTATGGCCTAACCAAGACATACCCCCATCTGTCTGCGAAGATGTAAAAGATAGTGCCACGGCACTGTAGGTCATCTGTCTGTAACTGGAGAAAGTAGCTGTGAGAAATTTTTACTAAAGAACTGCAATAGATGAGTTTGTAACTGGTGTTGTCCCCCCTGAACACTATAAAATGATCCATGCAGTTATTTCCTGAGATTTTATGATAAAGTTTCATGGGAAATTCAAGATGCGGCAATACTGGATTTTCGAAATGAACCAAAAAAGGTATCTTGCACAACTGGACCACAAGGGGAACCTGTGTATCAACATCCATGGAGTAATATCCTAAGAATTTACGATAACTTGGAATTTTCAATCAGACCATATATGGTATCCTGCACAGCTAGATCCCAAGGGAACCTCTGTACCAAATTTGAGAAAGATCCATGAAGTAGTTCCTGAGAAATCACGATAACAATGTTTCATCTGGAAATCCAAGATGGCCGCCTGGTGGCCATATTGGATTTTTCAATCAGACTACAAATTGTATCTTGCGCAACTAGACCCCAAGGGGAACTCTGTACCAAATTTGAGAACGATCCATGCAGTAGTTCCTGAGAAATCGCGATAATGTTTCATCTGGAAATCCAAGATGGCCGCCTGGTGGTCATATTGGATTTTTCAATCAGACCGCAAATTGTATCTCGCGCAACTAGATCCCAAGGGGAACCTGTATATCATTTTTGGAGAAAGATCCATGCGGTTCTTCCTGATAAATCATGATAACGAAGTTTCATAGGGAAATCCAAGATGGCCGCCTGGTGGTCATATTGGATGTTCGAATCAGAGCAGAAAAGGTATCTTGCACAACTAGACCCCCAAGAGGAACCTGTGTACCAAATTTGAAAAAGATCCATGCAGTAGTTAACGAAAAATAATGATGACAAGATTTTACTGGCAAATTCAAGATGGCCGCCTGGTGGCCATATTGGATTTTTCAATCAGACTACAAATTGTATCTTGCACAACTAGACCCCAAGGGGAACCTCTGTACCAAATTTGAGAAAGATCCATGCAGTACTTCCTGAGAAATCGAGATAACAATGTTTCATCTCAAAATCCAAGATGGCCGCCTGGTGGCCATATTGGATTTCTGAATCAGACCACAAAAGCATCTTGCACTTGCACTAGACACTAAGGGGAACCTGTGTATCAAATTTGAGAAAGATCCATGCAGTACTTCCTGATAAATCACGATAACGAAGTTTCATAGGGAAATCCAAGATGGCTGCCTGGTGGCCATATTGGATGTTCGAATCAGAGCACTAAAGGTATCTTGCACAACTAGACCCCAAGGGGAACCTGTGTGCCAAATTTGAGGAAGATCCACAAAGTAGTTCCTGAGAAATTGCAATAACAATGTTTCATGGGGGAAATCCAAGATGGCCGCCTGGTGGCCATATTGGATTTGTGAATCAGACCACAACAGGTATCTTGCACAACTAGACCCCAAGGGGAACCTGTGTACCAAATTTGAGAAAGATCCATGCAGTAGTTCCTGAGAAATCGCGATAACAATGTTTCAATGGCAAATTCAAGATGGCCGCCATGGCGGCCATATTTAAAATCGTATCGGCACCGCATGAACAAATTCTGGTGTACTCATTGGGGGGAACATGCATGCCAAGTTTCAGCTTAATCGGCCAAGCGGTTTCAGAGAAGAAGATGTTTACGCACAACGCACAACGGACGACAGACGATGGACGACGGACGACGGACAGTCAGGCCATGACATAAGCCCATCGGGCCTTCGGCCCAGATGAGCTAAAAATCGATTATATCAAAATCTTCACTGTTCATAAAATAATGAAATTTTGACCAGTAGTGAAATCACAGAGTGTAATGAGCTCTGTTAATTCATTTAACCTGGGGGTCAGTAGAATATTTTGATACATCCAAAAACGAAGATATCTCAAAAGATTTTTTTTTGAAAGAATTAACATATTCTACTGACGACCCCCTTAATACACTCCATTATCCTGACTAACTACCATCATGTCTTCAAGTGCATGCGATACATTCATAAAACTTACATAAACATGAGATTTTAACCAAGATACTATGTATCAGCTCATATCCTTGGATCACAGATTTTCCCCCTCAATGATGTATAATTTTCCTGGAAAGCCAAGACATTTTGGTTGATTAAGGAGGTTTCATCAAGGCCACAATCGTTTTTAAAGAGCTGCACTCGTTTTTGTTTACTGTCCAAAATTGGCCCTTAAAAACTCTTAAAGCTATAAGGTACTCTGTTGATGGCATGTTGTTTTAACATTTATGGCTCAATCCAATCAGAATCTATGTTTGCATCAGAAGATCATGTTTTCTTCCCTCTGGTCAACTTTTCGTGACATTTCCTCGCACAAATATTTTGTGGTCAATGCATACAACAACTTATAACCGTCATGACCATGAGTTATTGTTGCAGGTAACTTAGCTACACAGTGAAATATTCACCAGCCAGTACTGTGCGGTTCACAACTGAACAGTACTGGCAGGAAAGGTCCTGTTACCAGCAGGTTTACTGTGCATTAACCGCACGGCTAGCATCTGCTGGTTACCATCCAGTGGGCGACTGGACAGTACCATTCAGTTGAAAACTGGATGGTTATTGTATGGTAACTGGTCGGTAGCTGTCCGGTAACCAGCAGGTGAATAACCTGTAAGTAACCACACGGTAACCGTGCAGTATCATCTGGTAACCGAACAGTAAACAGCGAGTTACCGGCTCCTTTTTAAATGCACAGTACTGTAAGGGGACCTTTCCTGCCAGTTATGTTCAGTTGTGGACTGCACGGTACTGGCTGTTGACGGTAACCAGCTGGAAATGGCTGGTGAAAGTTTGGCTGTGTATGTTACATTTTTTTTATAGCTTGTTTAAGTTGGTCCCCTGACTGATCATAAACATGGTACATTTTCCTCCTTTATAACAGTCTGTCATTGCTACTAGAGGTGTGGATCACTTAAAATTTTAAAGAATAGCATCAAAGAAAGAAAAGTAGAAAATAAAACCAAACGTTACTTTTCAGCACAAAGATGTTACCTATTTGTTTTGAAAGATTGTTTCTCCTAACTAAAAGAATGAGTCACCCACACCCCCCAGTTATACTTGGCACTCAATATGTCAACATGAGACACTTGCGAAAAATGGTAATTGTTAGCAAAAAACAAAAATATAGGGAACTTTAATTAATCACCTGATGAGCACAAAAATTGGGAATTGGAAAAATTGAGAACAATTAATATTTCATGCCATAATGAGGAATTAGTCATTGATGATTTTCAATTTATAGTCCATGCATGTACATGTAAATTTTAGCTTGTGAAAAAAAAATGTTTATTTTAATATCAAAACGAAAAATAGCATAAAATATCTCAGCATGGTTTTATTGGTGACAGTATTTTCGTGAAACACGTTTACACCCAAACCCTTCCCTACCCCAGACCTACAAGTGGCTCACATTGAAAATATAGAAGAAAATATATGAGGAAATTTGCCAAAATATAGGAGAAATCTAGGAATTATCTTGATAAAATAAAGGAAATAAAGGAGTGAAAGACAGGTCGCTATTACGGTAAGTTCCCTAAGTATTCGTGACCGGAAGTGAATATCGCAGTCGTGAAAAACTGACCACTTCCGAATACTTTGTGCAGGTCAGTTCAGGAACTGAACAAAAAACAAAAATAACCCGAAACTTGCACCCGCAGATGCTAAACAATGAATACTAGGCATAACCTAGAAAAACTAAACGGGCAAGTAAGCGTCTGGGTTTTCACCAGTGTTATTGTAGGTGTGGCCCCCTAGGACCAGTATTTATTATACTATATGACTTGACTCTCGAACTCGTTGATCTGGATGTTTTTCCTATCCCACAACTACATAAGCCCACAATATTATCAATCTCGCGACCACATAAATGGGGAACTTTCGAATAGTTAGGACCGCGGTTTTTCACGAATGGGCCGTTTTCGATTACTTAGGGAACAGTGTCATGTGACCTGGGGAAAAATGCCCGTTTTCGAATTTACTTAGGGTTGCGAATACTTAGGGAACTTACCGTACATTGTATGTTCCAAACTTGGCCGTTTTTCAGGTGTTTAATCAAATTATTTTCTGCGAATGCGGTCATAGTGGTGGTGACTGAGGAGACGCATTCTGCTGCTTGATTCAACAAAGTGAGATTGAAATGTTTCCCTCGTGCCAATTTGACTCATTTCAGAGCATTGGTGAAAGTTTTCATGAGAAAAAGTCAAAATATAGGAAATATCTAGGAGGTTTTGACTAAAATATATGAAAATATAGGAATGACTCCAAAAAATAGGAAATATAGGATGCACTTGCAGGCCTGCAGACCCCTCAAGAAATTGTGACATGTACACAGTGTTCTGAACTTCATTCTATGTAATCTCAACTAACAAGTGTGTCTCGATTACAAAGCAGATATAATAATCATGCATGTATAGATGGGAGTACACATAAAGGAAATGTGCGCAGGCACATTAAGTTCTAATTTGTTAACATATTTACAGACAGAGAATAGCTGTGTTGCCATGCACACATTAGTTGCATGCTGTCAAATCAAATCAAACACCTGCATCAGTAGGGTAGAATAGATGCATTTATATATTCGTCAGTTTCTGCGTTCATTTTTCTACACAATAACTAATGAATGCTGTGACCAAAACCGGAAACTTGCTTATAGCATGATATTTGATTGACAACTCCCAAGACAGAAATAGTTCTTCGAGTTGTTCTACTACATTCTCCATATATTGCTCATTGTGAAAGTGAGAACACTCGTCAGTTAATGGTTCACTTTCATTAGCCAGGTTTACATGGCTTCGTTCGTTCCTACTACGCCATGAATCCTCTTACTAAATTTATATTTGGGTGTTTATATGCCAAGGTGTAACAAATATGGGACACTGAAGCTCAAAATATAAAATAGACTACAGCTCTTCTTCTTTACATTATTTGATGGCGATATCTCTCAGCTATATTAAAATTATAGAGTTAACATAGTCTTCAAGTGTGGTAGTATTCTCAGACCTGTTTTAGAACAACATCACTAAAAATGTTGGACAAACACAGGACAGAAAATGGGGGGGTAAAACAATACATAATAAGGGAATAGAAAATGGATTTCTACTACAAGGGGACTTTTAGGACAGTATTTTACATATATGAACACTTTCAGTGTTTGATTTGAAAAATTTAACGTATCTGTGAAGAAATTAGTACAAAGCATGACGAAGTGTCGGACAAACAAAGACGGAAAAGCTGATGGAAACGTATCTTTTTTTAAATTAATAGGCACTTAATTGAAATAAACTATGTTGAAAATTATAAAGTTATGTGAAGAATACAAGGTTCTTTAACTTGATATGAAAATAAAATTATTTACTATTTTTAAAAATATGCCTTTATGCCCCAAAATAGTTGGACAAACTAAGACGGACAATGTTAAACAAATGGGGAGGAAAACCTGTCCGTCTTTGTTTGTCCGACATTTGAAAATACTACAATTATGAATACCACAAACCAAACAGTGGTTAGGTACAGAGAAGAAATGACTGTGTATCACTATAAGTGTGTATTTTGATGGTCTGCTCTGAATATGCACTCAGAATATGCTGAAAATTTACTTATGTGTCGGACAAACGAGGACGGATTATGTCGGACGAACACTGGCAGGCAATGAAGACGGACACTGCATTTTGGTAGTGTACAGCTAAAGTACATGGGATGGAAGCATAAAATTTGGGGCATGTGTCACCCATCACACAAGCAAGGGGCATCACAAACCCCATGAAATATTACTGCAAATAAAGTTAGTTAGCATAATTAGTATGTCGGACGTAACATAAGACGGAAAATCTGAAGATTTTTGATAAATCTAATTTTTTTTAAATATGTGTTTGCATTTGTCAGTAACTTTACATTCATGAAAAGACAGAAGGGGCATAACTTTCATTTTAATAAGGTTGGCATCATTAACTATGTAGTTGTGAGTATTTAGAGATCTCTACAATGAGGGCTTATTGGAGGACGGAAAATGTTATGTCCAACCATGGTGGTTAGGACCTTAAAATTCTTTTGTTAAATTACACTTTTGCCACTTCAATTGTGCATCAATTTCTACCTTTAGATCCATTCCACCTAGTGACTACAAAGAAAGTCATCTTCTATGTGTATTATTACATATAAAAGCATCTTTTGGATGTCACCATGGTGTATGTCACAATCTTGGTGCAAATATTGGCCTCAAATCAAGCTTATAATTAAGTTAATTAAAAACAAATAATTTGAAGTTGAACCTGTTATTATCTTTTCTATCTCCACAACACTCAGACAAAATAGTGGCATTTCCAGAAGTTAAATTTCTTCATATGTAACTGTAATAAGTGACTTCAACATGAAGTGCCTGTTTGTTACACCGTAGCATATTAGTACCCATTTACACTCCGGGAAAACACGGCTCCATGGGTTGTACGGTTCTGTCCGGCAATAAAACAATCCCTTCCCACTCTCTGTCCACTGCTTTTATCGAGTTTGGCAAATAGTTTCATTGCCGTGAAGAGCTGATCCGTTTGCAATCAGTCTTCCAGCATCAACAGCCGGTTGAATTTTCGCCATTATCGTCGTACGGATCACGTGATCCACACGATACGTTGCCGATCATGCGACACGTACGAATATAATGGAGGAGAAATTCAGCCAGTCGTTGTAAATGTAAGTTCAGTAAGAGGATTCATGGCGTAGTAGGAACGAACGAAGCCATGTAAACTTGGCTACACTTCCATGGTCTCGACTGCATATAATACTGACAGGCAATTGGTTCAATTTCAATATCTCTACACACTCATTTGAACATATAATTTACTGACAATTTTTTCACAAAACTTATTTTCATGCAAGGAATTGTAGCTTTATTGGTTTAATATTTCCTCCCTTTTATGAATTAACTTTTGAAGTAAATGACCAAATTCGAAAACACTGAAGCTGTTGAAAGATTGAAGAGACAGTATGGTGGCAGATATGGCAGTGATTTCACTAGTGGTTACTAGTTTTGCAGAAACTGTAAGCATCCAGGACTGTCCGACATGCCAGATTACATGACCACATCAGGCCACCAGAATCCATAGGATTATCAACGAAAATCCACAGGACTATCCGCATAAATCCACATAAATCCAAAGGACTATCCGCATAAATCCACAGGACTATCCACATAAATCCAAAGGACTATCCGCATAAATCCACAGGACTATCCACAGGAATCTGACCAGATAATAATGTACATTGTACCCTAGCACATGCTGGAATGATTCCCATTGGAAGTCAGTCTTGTTGAAGCTGGTCAACAGTTGTTTTTCATACACAGCCATTTAGTTAGTATTGTGTGAAAATCACAATAACTGGATATCATGCGAAAACCTCCTCCACACACGAAAATGTTCATAAAATGTAACATTTTCCTTAAGATTGTGTTTCAACAAACCCTCAACTTCTTTCACAGTTCACAGTAAATTTACTTGGTTTGAGCTTCCATACTGTGTTGGTGAATCTTTTGGAATGAGCGAAATATTCTCCGAACTTTCTGTGGAAACGAAGGAACTGGATATCATAATGGAGATCTATCCACGCACTGAACAGTTCGTAGAGTTTTTAGAGATCTGGAAATCGGTATCATACTTGATTTTTCTCACTGTTTCCGGAAACCCTTCAGAATGGGATAAATATTCTCGAAGGCTTCGTAAATCTCCTGTCTCACCTTTGCACCTGGAATAAATGATTATACAATTCATCAAGATTGAGAAGTCACAGAAATATTTTGGAATACAAATATGTTTGTTCCCATAGTCATAGATAAAAAGGAATGAAAACCCGAAGGGTTGAAATCACCGATGTTGAAACAATTGCTTTGGTTCAGTACCTGGCATGGAGAACAATCCCAAGTAAGATCCAGTGGCAAAGTACCCACAATTACTGAATTTGTCCTAATCCGCTCAAGTTTTCATAAGATATTGTCCAGAAATGAAATAACTTGGTAGATACTTCATGTAGGCAACTATTTTCTGAGTCTTTATGCAGCTGAAAAGGCTCAAGTCTAGACATATTGTTGTCCCCCGACTTGGCTATTGTATGCATTGTCTCATGATACTTACATGGAGTACCCTATTTCTTCTAATTATTCAAACGGCAAAACTCAACTTCAGGCTACAGTGGCGAGAAATTCTGCAAACATTCTACAAATTTCACTGGCTATCTTTTTAGTCCTTTGGATAAATAACATATCCATGCCACATAATTTGTCCTCAGTTGACATAAAGATGGATTTTTTTCTGCTTCTCAGTCTAAAATTGCTGTTCGAAAAATTAGAAGAAATAGAGTATGAACCAATAACTTGACCCACAGGTGGCGTCACCTATATAGGTGGATCGGTATTAAAAATAATCGAAAGCGAGATCTTGAGGCAAGGTCCCACATACCAAATGCGGATTAGTTCTGGGATGATCATCTGATGACCTCCCACTACATCTGCCGTGGGTCGGTCAGCAATATGCTGTGGACTGGTGGATTCTGTCGGTCGGTCAGCAACATGCTGTGGTGGATTCTGTCAGTCGGTCAGCAACATGCTGTGGTGGATTATGTCGGTCAGTCAGCAATATACTCTGGTGGATTCTGTCAGTCGGTCAGCAAAATGCTGTGGTGGATTATGTCGGTCGGTCAGCAATATTCTCTGGTGGATTCTGTCAGTCGGTTAGCAACATGCTGTGGTGGATTATGTCGGTCGGTCAGCAATATTCTCTGGTGGATTCTGTCAGTCGGTTAGCAACATGCTGTGGTGGATTATGTCGGTCGGTCAGCAATATTCTCTGGTGGATTCTGCCAGTCGGTCAGCAAAATGCTGTGGTGGATTATGTCGGTCGGTCAGCAATATTCTCTGGTGGATTCTGTCAGTCGGTTAGCAACATGCTGTGGTGGATTATGTCGGTCGGTCAGCAATATTCTCTGGTGGATTCTGTCGGTCGGTCAGCAACATGCTGTGGTGGATTCTGCCAGTCGGTCAGCAACATGCTGTGATGGATTATGTCGGTCGGTCAGCAATATTCTCTGGTGGATTCTGTCGGTCGGTCAGCAACATGCTGTGGTGGATTCTGTCGGTCGGTCAGCAATATGCTCTGGTGGATTCTGTCGGTCGGTCAGCAACATGCTGTGGTGGATTATGTCGGTCGGTCAGCAATATTCTCTGGTGGATTTTGTCGGTCGGTCAGCAACATGCTGTGGTGGATTCTGCCAGTCGGTCAGCAACATGCTGTGGTGGATTATGTCGGTCGGTCAGCAATATTCTCTGGTGGATTCTGTCGGTCGGTCAGCAACATGCTGTGGTGGATTCTGTCGGTCGGTCAGCAATATGCTCTGGTGGATTCTGTCGGTCGGTCAGCAATATGCAGTGGTAGATTCTGTCGGTCGGTCAGCAACATGCTCTGGTGGATTCTGTCAGTCGGTCAGCAACCAGGGGCATATACAGGCCAATTTTTATACCGTAACGGCGCCCAAATTAAATGGTCGCGAAAAAAGCCCAAAATAAATGTGTCAAAGAAACCCAAATTAGAGGGCAAGAAAAAAGTTAAACGCGAGAATTTGAACAAAATTCAAAGAAATAGATACGTACTGAAGTTAGTGGGTTCGTTTTGAACATAAGTTTAGCTCTATCTGCTTGCTGGTCGTCCTAGAAAGTATATCAGAGTCGGATGAATGCATGTGGTTGTTGTTGCTACAACCTCTTTAACATGGAGCAGGCTTTCAACTATTGATAACTGGTGTAATTCTAATAAATATGGATAATATTATCCTATTCCAAGGAAAGTTCATGTGCTTACATTTATCATAATTTTGGTAACTTCATGTCGAAATAGTCCAGTTATCATTGATTACAAATATTTTCTAGGTTAAAGACATAGGAAAAGACTGGGTGAACAACCACTGTGAACCGATAGCACCGTCTACATTGTTAAAGGAGAACTGTAAAGCTATTAATTTTTTTCTAAGTATGCTTACATACATCTTGTGTTATGTGATATAATTGTTATATGATTTTGGGGTGAATATATTTTGCTAAATTGTACTAATAACAATATTAAAGTCATCCTGTTATAAATCTGTATTGAAAACTTGCAGCATTGCTTGTCTCTCTTTGCTTGTAGAACGTTATGAAATTATAGAGGTCTCCTTCATTCAAGTTTCAGTTAACGTATCATTTTACATGACGTCATGCTATGTCAGATGAATGAGTGAGGACCACAATAACGTCATTAAGTTCCAAAAACAATGGGAGGCAATCAGTGGCCTTTTCGAAAGTTGTGGTTCCCGTATTCTGGTGGTATAAGTTTTGAATTATCATAAAAATATAAATCCACAGAACTATCACCACACATAAACAACTATAACAACAAAGGTCTTGATTTCTGAAATTTTAGCAGAACACTGGAAAGCTTTGCAGTGTTTCACCATCAATCCCTCGTATACCAGGGAAGATAGGGCAATGCTACTGTGGTTACTATCAAATCCAGCCTGAACTGTGAAACTGGAAAGCACCTCGCTGATCAGAATTTGTCAGTAAACACCTGAAATAATGGAAAACTTGTAACACATATTCACCTGTAAGCACCACTTTGCCGGACACAAATATCAACAACACTATCCTGGGTTTCACCATTCTGTAGATTAACCCTGGGAACAATTCTGGTTCATAACTGAAAATCAGATAAACAATTATTGACTCAATTTCATTTTGACAATGAAAGATAAAGTTATGCAAGGAGGAATGAATTTCCTAATACATGCATAAAATATACATATAAATTTCATCATAATTGCTGATAAACATGATAAACAGTGAATTTTAAGAACATTGGATTCTAAGTTTCATTTATAATCGATTCTTTAATAACAGCAGAACAGGAAAATCTATTGCATTAAAAAAAATCAAGTGTGAAATTCTCTGCTGAATCGAAAGAAAATCGAAGGCAGTGAAAAAAACAAGTAAAAACATTGTAATGAGTAACCCATGTTAAGTTACCCCTCAAACTGACAGATCTACAGTGACACCTGTGAATACCGACACCTGGGTAAACTGACCAACCTCGAAATATTGACACTATCCATGGTCCCAATACTTCAATTTAAAGTATTTTTGAACCTTCATAAACCAGAACTTTCTCAAAACTATACTCTGATCCCAAGCATGGTCAGAATACACAGGTTCCACTGTACCAGTAAGTTAGTAGGGATGAAAATGAATCGGAATAGACAAATGGTGTATCTACCATAGGGTGTATGAAATTTTTGGAGTGGTGGTGAAAAAGTTGTCCCTCTCCAAACGAACTAACCTGGAGAATTGACCATGAGTTAACACCAGACCTTCCAGTCGAATGGGGAACTTCACATCACAGCTTCCTACCATATTCTGGATTTTGAAGTCTAAAAACTTCGCCTGAAAGCAAAATACAATATTGATTTATTCCATGAATATTCTTGACCAGTAGGTACTTTGTTAGCAGTTCTGCTCATATTTTACAGAAAAGTCTTGTGTGAAACACCGGATATTCAGCATGAAGTATTACTTCTACTGAATATGTCGTTTAATATTTTAATATTCCAGGCTGTCTTGTTTACAAGGACAATGACTGCCTACTGCCTTGATATGACACCTGTATTTGGCCTCTATACTTTACTACAAAAATCTGCAATGGAACAGTAAAATTTGGAAGAAATATCTTCGGAACAAAACTTCCCATTCCACCAAAAAAATATAAAATAAAAAAGGCCCCCCCACCACCTCCATTATTTTTTAAAAAGTCCAGTAGAATCACTTAATTTTTTTTTTAACCCTAATGAATATGTGGATTGACAAATTGGCGGAATTCCTGTGTGACTCGCTCCATTTAACAATAACTCTGTGTGGCTATTGTCTGTGTCTTGTTTCTTAACAACGCTACATTCATGTATATTTTTTAAATATCTGGGCATAGTACACTTTTCAGTGATTAAATATCAAATAGTACGATCAGTCAAAAAGGGTATACAAATTGCCTCTCACCATGAATCCTAACTTCTGTACAATTCTTGCATATTTTCTTGCAGCCAACTTAGCCATCTCTTCACTGAAACAGAAAATAGCAGTACAAATAACACATCAATCTTGTCATGTAATCTGATGTCAATTCATTTCACGGCAAAGACAAATCAAAGAGAAGTTATTATAAATGTTCCCCTAATAAATTTTCTCGGAACAGGGATTCTAAAACATCACCCAAAAACTATCCAGATCTAATTCAGTCAACAGCAAGTAACTTGTTTGAAGAAAAATGGAATTTCTTTCCAAGAACAGGTGATGCTACATTACAGTAATTGTGCAGTAAAGGAGCAATTTGTACACTGGGTAATGGGAAATGACAGCTTATTAAAGGTAACTGAGAGGAGTGCACCCCAGTCTGCTTTGTTGACCAAACATCAATATGCATTACATACATTGTATGATGATACTTAATAGTGGTTTGTGGTTCACTTGATAACTGTCAGGCAGTTGGGGTTCTCAATCATGTTGTGATAGTCAGGTTGAATGAATAATAAAGATTTAATAGGCTTGTCTAGCTACAAAGTGACCTTTCACTGCACAAATACATGAAATACTATAACATAGCATCATCTAGTCAGCTCTCCTGAATTGAAGCCAGTAGTACGGGAGTGAATTCATCACATCTCCATACAACATGGTCAACGTTGAGGTGATCAATGTCTACGTTGCTCTGGCATTGGCGGTAGACGAGAAGAGGTGCATGGACAAGGTACCTCAAACAACCAGATCTGAATCCATAAACATTCTCACCCACCGATTATCTGGTGAAGTAGAACTTGTAACTTCGATATCAGCTGAAAACTACTCTCCTATGAGCAGAAGGTTAATATCGTTATTTCTCCTATTCCACCCACTGCTATAAATAATAATAACGTTCAGCCTGTATCTACTTGTAACAGAGCAGATCTAATGCTGCCATTTTATAGTGCTGTCCCACTGAAATTTCATGCCGTAGGCAGACATGACACCCCACTCAGTCACATTATACTGACATCGAGCAAACCAGTCCTTGTTCTATCCTCTTATTGCTGAGCGTAAGCGAGGAACAAACAAGTTCCATTTTTCAAGTCTTTGGTATGACCTGGCCTGGGATTGAACCCAGTACCTACCGCTTATTCTTACAGTGCAACATTACCAATTCTCTCTTCTGTGGCAAAGACATATATTTTGACCATGTAGACACACCTTTTGGCCCCTGTGCAGACCATCTTTCCAGAACTGAAGATGAGGGCTGTGGTTCTGGGGTCTCGTATTCTCATGATGACGGCAGCAAAACGTTTAGGATTATACTCGGCATTCCGGGCTTGAAGAGCAATCTTCTTCAGATCAAGCTTACAGCCCAAATTCACAGTGCACACTATATTTCTATAAAACAAAAATTATAATCAACCTTCAAATATATATGAACAAGATTAATCATGGTCAAGTCAACAAATGTGTAATCATTGACAGATGTTCCTCAAACATTGCATACTCTTGCTGCAATGAAAATGAAAGAAAATCACAATTATTCAATTTCACAGGGATCGAGGCAGAAGAATCAGGTCAAGTTGACAACCTATATACAGCACAAACTGTCCCCATGTGGTGTTGTTTATATCACCCTCGGCTGATGTCAAAACTGTATAGCTCCTTCCTTTGGATAAATACAAAACAAATTTCAATCATAGATAATTAATCCGCACTGTTCGTGAAGCTTATGCAATTCTAATTTTGGTTATTTTGAAACTTGTCCGACTCCCGTGACTAGATATTATAGCCTGGTGAGTTTGGTTACACAAGAAGACGTCCTTCTCATAATATCATGTCCTGCCACCTTGTATGCTGCACTGATTGGTCAAAAATAAGGTAGCTGTCCTTGTAAGGAGTTATTTTCACGCCAGAAGGTCACCGACCGGCCTTGAGATAGAAAGGAGATCAGATCCAGTTAGAGGATCAGTTTCTGAGTCTGAGTTTTTAATCAGATTGATTTATTTTCTACATTATTTTGGTCAGTAGGACTGTCAATCGGGCTTAACCAATTAAAGTATAAGAACTGCAAACATCAACTTGATCTACAAGTGTCAAACAATAGTACTGGACCATTATTTTCCCCATGTAGAACATATAATATTAACCAAAACATTTTCAACATTAATTTTTCATTTCATTTTCCTATATTTCTCAGGTGAATCTGACTTTATATTGCACTAATATCACTCCGGTACAGTTATGGTTGTTTTGTTTGACATGTATAGATCAATTTGAAGCTGCATTTGGGGTTCTTATACTGGGTTAAGCTTGATTGACAGTCCTATGGACTACAATAACGTACAAAATGAATGTAAATATGAAATTACTTGTTTTCATTTTTCTTCTTCCAACTGTTTACATTCCTCATGTCTAGATTGACATGTGGGTGAGATTTCATGGCCTTACCCCAAATCTGATATTCGGGTAGAAGTCCCCCTTAAATTTCAACAGTTGATGATCCATAAATGGCCACAACACATAAACTAAACTCCTAATAATTGCTGTGTGAAATCAGCACTCGCCAAACCCAAGCCTCCCCGTGTTTTAACCTGGAGAAGTGTGATATCACTGGTACTGGTGAGGGGTATAAATGTGAAGCGCGCTTCGAGGCCGATCAAGTCATGGGTACGTGGGTGCATGTAAAACTTTTCTGGGAAAAAATCCGGAAACACGGAGTCTAGCCCTAAAATATGGAAACCCCATATCAACCACGTCTAGGTGAGCTAATATCGGTTCTCAGCGGATCGTGGCCTGCTGAGAGTTGCGGGGTTAGAAGTAGAGAAAGCAGAAACCCGGTATATTTGCCCTATGGCCTTTTGTGGAGTGTTTTATCATAACGCCTTAACGCCCTATCTGAAGGTCTTAACGCCTTATCTTAACGCCCGATGTCGACCAAGCGATTCATTCTCCACCATGTTTACAAGTCTTGTATACGGTGAGATTTTGCTGGTGGGAATTTCGTCCCCGAGGCTTGCCCTCTGTATAAATCATTGTTGAATGATTTATACAGAGCGCAAGCCTCGGGGACGAAATTTCCACCAGCAAAATCTCGCCATCTGACTGGAGCAGAAATGGTTTGTGATTCATTTTAAAATGTTTCTATAGTGTTTGACTCGCAAAAATATCACAACCACCTTTCCAAATTTTAGCAGAGAAAATCTCTCGGTTAGTTTTACTGGCTACCTCCAAAACTTGCAGTGATGGTGTCGGGTGGAATGACCTAATTTCTGGCCGTCATATCTCGGAAAAGTGGCGAGAAATGTATGCTGCAGTTGTTATATATTTGAGCGGAAAGGACAGGTTACCTGGTGTAGTGGATCATTTGTGGCGGTGTACAGTTTTCTGAAGCTGTTCTCTGCCAATTTACTACTGGTACAAATAAAGTAAGTTATTTTTTTAATGGTTTGTGACATTAGACTTGGACAGAAATTTTACATGATGCACCTTACGGGCTTGGTACTTCCCATTCACGAAATTACTACCTTTCAAACCACACCCCTCATTGAGAGTCGGACATACTTTGCGCACCTACTGTTTGAAGTGACCGGCGCATAACCTGTTGACCTTGCTGATGTGGAGCACATTTGAAAAGCGCGGGCGCAAAAGAGGTTGTTGATTGACCTGGCCCAGAACTTCCAAACCATATGGCGTTGTCTGTTGCAGATCAGCTCAAAAATTGTTTCATTAATCCTTGTGCATCTACATGAATTCAAGAACTGTCAATAAATGTGATCAAATTCAAGACTATATTAAAGGAGTGATGGAAAACCATGCCGGAGTACTGACAAGAAGTCATATGATTCCACAGGCAAATACAATGACTGCATAGTTCTAACAATGCTGGATGAGCGCAAAGACCTCCGTCGAGGCAACATGGTCCGTAGGGGAATACATGTACATCACTGAATAACATAGGGCCAGATGCCAAGCTCAATTTTGCATTTGTTGGACTTTAACTTCACCAGTGCTGTTGATCAGGAAATTCCTCCTTTCATCTAGGAGCACCCTCTTCACAGGAGGTAAAAGCACAGGATTAAAAAATAAAGATGTATATACAAATAGCAAATGGCTATCAACATTTGGTAGCGATACTACAGTGACTATTTACAAATGTCGCGAACTAGCTCTCTCTCTCTCTATACTACATCCAAGATCAGTAAAGCCCTTTTTACATCCAATGGTAATTAACCTGGGATTGAGGGTTCCCCAAAAGCATGTCCAGCTAGG
The DNA here is from genome assembly GCA_036873755.1 of Hanleya hanleyi. Taxonomy (NCBI): domain Eukaryota; kingdom Metazoa; phylum Mollusca; class Polyplacophora; order Lepidopleurida; family Hanleyidae; genus Hanleya; species Hanleya hanleyi. Next base: position 96,407 of record JAVTVY010033425.1, read on the forward strand.
GATGTGGAAGTCACATTCCCCGCAAATAATTTTTGTCTGATTTCACGTGCTTGAAATATTGGGGTATGGAATAGAGTATATTGATGGAAAACCTGGTATACTGCTTGAGACATTAGGCCCGTTCCCACCCCCACCTCCCCCTGAGAGGACGCCCACACCCAAATCAACACGTTAGCGACAGAAATGAGACCCTGTGTGCCTAGTTTTACCAACTTGCTTGTGATTTTGTGCTATAGGCCCTACACATCAACATATTTTGTATGTATACAGTATAGCATCCTCATTGACAGAATCCTCTACAAAACACACCTGATTTTACTGACCCTCCGTTCTGGTCTGTCTCAGCATCATGTGATGAGGATTCAATGCGCTCGGAATAATTTTGTATACTGGTGTTACAGGTCACCTACACCATAATGTATCAATTACCATGGACTTGTACATGTATCGCATTCATATTGAATGGTGATGGCTGATGAGAATATTGCCCATATGGAACAAATGGCTTGATTCCGGCAAATAAAAAGTTCATGTTAATCATAAACAACATACAATTAATAATACTATCAAATAATTATGTTTATTCCTTGTCGACATCAATATATTACAGACAATATTATGACTGATAGTCCATGGGCCCAGACCAGAAATTCCACTTGTCGGTACCATCTAAGGAAACCAATCCTAGTTATGATTTTTTAATTGGTGTATATATATAGATCATATTTTGATGTGATAACCATTGCAGACTGGCAGCTTATTGGTAGTTTTCATCTCTGGAATGTACCCACCCTCCGCATAATGAAAGCGAAAAGGCAAACTCGGAAACATTCACTAATGATGCAATTGCTGTTTCCACATGGGGCTAGAATGAACTACAAACCACAAATACATGTCTGAAATGCTTTATTTATACCATCCGAATAATCCTTTCTGTCATTCCTGAAGGCAGAATTTGTTTTATGGCAGAAAGGGGCGAACAATAGGGCCTATCAAAATTATGTTGATTATGTGATTTTCAGTACATTTTAATTTATAATATTGTCATACAAGTTCCCTGGGGAGTGCTACTGAACCGCAGTAGCCTACAACATGCACATGTTGTATGAGGAAAACATTTATGAACATTTTACAAGTTTTTACCACAGTTATAGGAATTGTCCTTCCCCTACCCTAGTTCCAACAAGCGTCCAAAAAGTGAAATTTATGTATAACCCAAATTTCACCACGCTACTGTGGCATGTTTATGTACTATGTTTTACTCATGCATATTTGTAGCCATGAATGTATGTGATTGTGCCAAAACATTCACACCATGGATCAGTAGTCTAGTCTTCATCACTGTTATCAGCATCAGAGTCCTCGAGGTATAGTATAATAAATACTGGTCCTAGGGGGCCACACCTGCAATAACACTGGTGAAAACCCAGGCTCGTACTTGCCCGTTTTGTTTTCATGGTTGGGAGTCTGGGTTTTCACCAGTGTTATTGCAGGTGTGGCCCCCTAGGACCAGTATTTATTATAAGGAGTCTGGGTTTTCACCAGTGTTATTGCAGGTGTGGCCTCCTAGGACCAGTATTTATTATACTATATGACTTGACTTCGTGTCTCGCTGGTTCAACACGTGTATCGAAGTTGACCTTTGGTCTTCTTTGATCCTTGTAGTAATTTCTGTGGAATTACCCAGACCCGACCATGATTGCCCGTGGTGAACTATACCTCCAGTCAAAACAGAAGACAATTATTACTGTCCTGCTAGACTTGCCTCCATTGTCATATTTCCGGTATATCTGTATGTGCTATACAAACCAGCAGATATCTAAAGCCGCATACACCGTTGTCTTGATAAGAGACCTCGGCCTCCATTGTCATATGGTTTATCTGCATGTGCTAAACAAACCAGCAGGTACTTTGTTCTTGCGCCATATTGCCCATATAATATCATCTCTTTACACGGCACAGCTGTCAGCTGTCAAATTTCTCGTTTTCTCAAACACAAAGAATATAATCTTGTGCACAGAAGGACGTTAGAAATCAATGCAGCTAATGCAGTATAAGTCTGACATACAAGTTAATTATACTGTGTCAGTCTGAATACTACATTATACATGTTTATTTTAATACATTCTGAGAGGTGCGATATACACTAATTCGCCTACACTGTACTGAACAGACAGCTGCGCTTTTAATACAGGCTCGCCAAATCGAGAAAATATATTTATCTCTGTCTCAATCAGCCTATACACTGGCTGTGCCACACTGATGGGTAAACTGACCGGAGCTTGAGCAAAAAGAGGGGATTGCAGCAAACAATGCAGCCCTGTGTGAGCGCCAAAATTATCCAATGAGATTCACCAAAGAGTGGACCAATCAGCGCACACCAGAAACATTTCTGTCCTATCAGAGAACACCTGCTAGGTATATAGCCTATACATTTGCCAATGCCCGGCCATCTCTTTACACGGCACAAAGCCACGGAGAGATATTCAGTACCCATAGACAATATGGCTAGACGGAAACTAAAGAAGAAGGCTATTACCAGCCGTCATTTTTCTCGCTTTCTCAAACACAAAGAATATAATCTTGTGCACAGAAGGACGAGCTGATAAAAACAATACCACCGTAATTCTTATAAAAAGGACTACATAGTGGAAGCGCAAAGACAGCTGTACGATGGTATACATTATACCGACATAAAATCCATGAATATGGAAAACACCATGAAAATGGTACGGTACTACAGACAGTCGCTAGGTTGAATGCTAGTGGAGTTCTTAGTCAGAGACTTTGAATTTTCTGCTGAAAGTTTCGACCAGGAAGCCTACACCATATCTCCTACCAATAATACATAAGGTAGAAGAGGCTATTAAAAAACTTGATCCTGTAAAACCTGAGCTACCTCAATGCGGGGCCCCTACTGAAAAACTAGGGCGCTACCTGGATTTCTTCTTATCCCCATAGTGTGGGAACGAGAAACCTACTCAGCCGATACTTCAGCATTCATCAATGAGATTGTACAACGTCGGATACCAACTGATACGTTACTTATTACGTATGACATTACCTCGTTATACACGAACCTCGGATTCAATGAAATCCTAGAAGCACTAAAAAGTGATCTGACTACCTATACGAAAACATGGATTATATATCCAAAAACCTCCCATCGATCTGTTGCTTGAAATAGCACGATTGATTCTTGAAAAGTATGAATCCAGGTTTCAGGACTAACACTTCAGACATATTGTCGGAGCATCACGGGGAGCAGTCCCTTCCCTGGAACTGTGCGATATAGCGATATACAAGCATATCAATCAGCTAATTGCCACATTCCCACACAAAGAAATGATTATATTACACAAACTTTTCGGGATGATGGCTTCATACTACTACAGGCAAATAAAGCCGTAGCTGAGAGTTTCTTTGAGATGGCTAATAACGCACATACTCCATTGAAATTCACGTATGAAATATCTGAAAACGAGGTCAATTATCTAGACGTTGCCGTTTTCAAGGGGAAAAGATGTTCGACTGACTCAATACTTGATGTGAAATGCTAAACAAAGCCAACTGAAACCTACAAATACCTATACAGCAAATCAGCACATTACGGGAGAACTGAAAGATATGTATACGAAACTGCAATAATACTGCAGACTACATAGACTAGTCAGAATACTTTAAGCAAAAGCTTAAAATGAGAGGATACTCTACCTCGGAAATTACCGACAGAAACAAATACCTCAAGAGGAACGAGGGCATACAGAATAAGTCTGTACTGAAATGACGTATGCGGCATAACGACTTTCAATCCATACACGAAATGGCTGAAAGGGATCTTAAAGAAATACTGGATCACAAACAAACATGCCGAAAACTTTACCAGCCAGCCACAATTATGCTATAGGCGGGGTAAAAGCATCAGTGAAATACTGAAAAAATAAAAAATCTGACCATAACGGTCAATGCGTATAGGCTCCCTGATGAGGGTTTCGCTGGTCAGAAATAAGAATTTTCGACCTAAAATAACCCGAAACTTGCACCCACAGATACTAAACAATGAATACCAGGTATAACCTAGAAAACAAAACGGGCAAGTAGGAGTCTGGGTTTTCACCAGTGTTATTGCAGGTGTGGCCCCCTAGGACCAGTATTTATTATACAATACACTTATGACATTATAAAATACATTTATATACTTTCCAGTGTGCACAACCTGAAACATTTCTGGTGGGGCGAAAGATTATATCAAATTTGAGCTACATTGTAATTTTCATATATTCAGCCGCAATGTGCATTTCGGGGGTATGGGAAGGAAAAATTCTACAACTTTGTTGAAACCAGCTGGATGGTCCTCCTTTGTGCTTCCCTGCAAACAAGGTACATATGGGTAGCTGATCCATTAGGACTGTGGCACTCATATGGGACACACAACATTCCGTAAATAATGATAATAATAAATCCGCAAAATTTCACAAAATCCAGCGTGCAAATCAGCCGTTTGAATACCAAACTAAAGCATGTGCCTCAAGATGGGAAGTATGCTTGTTGTAACTGTGCAGATAACAATTCTGGATATCCGGAGCTGTTATTGAATGATATTACCTTCATGGGATGTGTCAGTAGTCCATTGTGTGATTTTCCCCAAAAAAGTCAATATCTCAGAATGGTAAAATGGTAAAAATGCAAAATATACACTAAGCTGCTCTTCTGGAACGGCTATCACATATTGAAATAATCATATAGTCCCTACCAATAACTTAGTAGCCCTAAAGTTTGGTTTCCTCTGATGGTACCGATATATGCCTGGGCCCATTGACTATGAATCATGGTAACAGATATTCAAGGGTATATATGTCTACACTGATATCACACTCCTTAAAATCTTTTTTTGACTTTCAGGAGTGTCATTCACAGCACTCCTGCTATTCTCGAAAACAAAACAAAAACTGATAAAGGTAGCAGTAGTATGGTACATACTGTAACTGTGGCACAATTCCTGATCCCTCTGATTGTTGTGGAGTGGCAGGGGTCATCGGTGTGAGAGGACCCCCAGGGGTGGGGGTCGGGGCATATAGACTGGCATTGGACGGCGGTAATAAGGCAGAAGGGTTTATTGTGCTGAACGGTACTGCTTGAGATGGAAATGGGCTCTGAAAAGAAAAGAGAGAGAAAAAAAAGAAACTTAATATGATGCTATATAATCAGATGATTTAATTCAGTGTAGTGAGCAAAGTTGAAAATGGGAAATGCCCGAGAGGACATCTTATAATGCACCCATGATGTCACATTAGAAGTATCACATCCAGAAGGTTAATGCATGGGATGCAACGTCATCATTCACAGGTACTGGACTTGAAACCAATTGAAGTGCCAGCGCTGTCATCATGTTTTACAGAGAATGTGTGAAAAATGTTATTTCAATTTAATTGCTGAATGTTTTTAAATTGATTCTATTACCTCCACAACCATATTCAGGTATACAGATGAACTTATATGTCATAAGATTATGGCGACGGCACTGTTTAGTGTTTAACATGTAAAGTTAATGTGGACACTCACCGATTGTGACATGAGACCCATATGAGGGGACTGGGGCTGCTGCGGCTGTGGGGTGAGCCCTGTACTAAAGGATGCAAAATGACTTGGTGTATCCATCCTTGCTTCTCAGGTAGTTCGCTATGAATTTGGCTTCAGATTATCAAGTACCACTACTTTGCAGGTTCTTCATCATGGTAAACTCAAACTACAATAATTAGATGCAGAACTTCACATGTTGTCTCGTCACAACAGAGGTAATATCTATCATAACAATAAAAGAGAAACTTCAATAAATTATGCGCTCAGTCACCCTAAGCATATATAACCGTAAACAAGCATAATTTTGTGTCAACCGAGCACTTGTTCATCGTATTGACTATTGTCGGAAAATGGACCCTCGACGATACCATTTTACCGCATCGCTTCGTCCATCGTATCAAGATATCCACTCTTCACATTGACTTTGTTATCGTTTAATTATGTTTATGGATTCGATAATACTGTACTCGATCGCTTCATTCAAACAAAAGTCACAAGAAGAAACAATTTTCCCATCGAAATTCCACACGCAACAAATGTGATCCCGCGAACGTTAAAATGATGAAAGAGTTAGCAAGGAAGGGAGATAACTCCATCCATACGTTGATTCGTCTGTGTCAAGCGTCAGATCGGACATTCTTTATTTGGCCGTCGTCCACGATACAGCTTATGCATAACACCTATGGTCCTCGCGGGGTGCGGACAGGAGCCCTTAAGGACTATATATTATGATTGGGGAATACCCAATAAATACACGTAAAGAAAAATTTCAACAAATGAATAAATTTCAGGAAAAAATTAAGGAATGTTTTGGGGGTTTTTTCATTCGTTCTTTAATCTATTCATATTCTTTTACATATATTTGTTGGATATTCCCCAATCAAAATATATAGTTGTGGGCTCGTGTCCACTTTTGAAATAAGCCCATTGGGCTCGTGTCTATAAGGGCTCATGTCCTAAGGGCTCCTGTCCTAATGGGCTCCTGTCCTTAACCCTATCTTGCCTGGGCTTTTTGGGACCTGTCCTGGTTTGGGGGTGGGGGGAGGCGAAATGGTCTGTCCTAATTAGTTTTCTTACCCCTTGGGCTAGGGGGCTGAAACTTACCACTCTATACCCTGGGACCAAGCTCTACCAGAATATGTAAAAAAAATCCAAGATGGCCGCTTTGATGACGTCACAGTGACGTCATTTTCAAAAACGGCATTTTTTGGTCGATTTTTCGGTCACATTTTTCGAATTTTTTATTTATGCAATTTCTCCGCAAAAACCGCATGATAAATTAGCAAATATTAATTTGATATGAAATAAAATAGTTTTTACACACTTTTCCTCTCAGAAAAGCAGAATTTTTGAAGAAATATGACAAAAACATCACTTTTCTGGTACCCCACGTGGCCGACATCTTGGATTTACCCATGATCCTCAGCTCGGGGGGTTATGCAAATAGGCTCAAAATGACCCCAATATGATAAACTATAAAGTCCCGGAGTATCAGCTCTCTATTATTCGTCGTTCCGGAGATAGAGCAGAAAAGTTTGGTGGGGGGGGGGGGGGGAGGCAGATAGGGTTAAGAGCTTTTGTCCTGGACCCGGTCCTCGCAGACTGATGATTTATATATTCTAATTTATTACATATTATAAAAAAAATTAGATGCACCCGATTAGTTCCCAATCTGATTAAAATAAAATCCTTTCTGCTCATGCTATTTGGATATATAGCGACATATAACCTTGGGGAGCATTTCTGGGATATTAATTCGTTAAGATTGGTTTAGTTGCAGGAAAATAACTCTCTTGACGAGCCCAAATTTTGGGCAAGCTCAGTTAAACTCCGTATCTCTCTCCCTACTGGTATCGAAATGAGGCTACATACCGCATCTAATACCAGATATATGGCTATCCTGATTTCTTCATTACAATAATAGGGCGTACGCAAATATATGCTACACGCGCACCATCAACAGGGACCGTCACCCCATCTTATTCTACACTACGAGAGCTTCAATACAACACACTGCACGACACATTTGGATCACGTATGACACACCCGATCCCATGTTACACCCCATAGAGGTCACGCCCCCATTGGCACATTCCTTCTCACCGAATTGCACGCTTTCTACTACTGATGACGTCAACCATGGTCTCGCCTGATTTGCGGACTTCCATCCGAGTTTAAGCTACACCCCACCGCACCACGAATACTAAGAGATCAGTCATGTCTGTACCAGGTCCGTGTAACCTTGCACAGTTCAATTTTCGTTTTTCGTTTTTGGTTTCTCAAAATCAAAAATTGAAATTTGACGGTCAATTTTCAATTTTCGTTTTTTGTTTCTTTAATCTCAAAATCAAAAATTGAAATTTGGCTGTCAATTTTCAATTTTCGTTTTTTGTTTTTGTGATCTCAGAATCAAAAATTGAAATTTGACCGTCAATTTTCAATTTTTGATCCTGGGATTGCAAAAACAAAAAACGAAAATTGATATTTGACAGTCAATTTTCAATTTTCGTTTTTCGTTTTGCTTCACGCAAAAATGAAAATCAAATATTGAAAATTGCCTCGACTTGTCCATTTTCGTTTTTTGATTTTAACTTTGACGTATCAATGTTAAGTTCGCACGTGGACGGGTTATGATGTCACTTCCGGTACGCCGAGTAGAATAGAAAACATGAATCGTGTCGGTTTAGAGGTGTGGAGCGTGAGAGGCATGTGGCCCACCAGTCCATCCTCGGGAGCCAATGTATTGATCGATTTGTTAGGGTATTTATACATTGCCTTGGTTAGTTGCTCACGGTGGTTCTGGATAAAAAAAAGATCAAGGGATATCCTCTAAATCAAACCAATTATTGAACAGGCTCAGCTAGCTCATTACGACAATCCGCTAAATCAAAGCTCATTACGACAATCCGCTAGCTGCAATGTTTGAGATGTGACATCGCTGGCATAACTTTGATGTCAGGCTGAAATCGACATAGTGAGTCAAAGCAAAAAACGCCGGCTTGGGATGCCGACATGCTGATTCAAAATAACCTCTGGGGGTGAAATGTTCGAGATTGAGGCAACGACTCAAGAACTCACTCGAATCATCAAAAATGTCCAGGTAAACCCTGTGCGAGGATTCACGATTTACCTGGACTTGTGAAGATGCACCAGACAGGTCTGGATAGGTGGCATCCCGCTGTTCTCATTGGTTATTGGCATTGAGGCCTGAGCCAATCAGGACGCAGTCTTAGATTTTCTCATTTCTAAAAATAGATGTTTAGAGCGCTACAAAAGCGAACAGCATTCTGCACACAACCGCTATTTGCTATTGATTTGAAATATAGTATTTACAAAGATACCAACAAAGATGTAATGCCAATAAGAGTAAGCATCGCGGTGATGGGACGCGAAATCCGCATAAGCGATCCGTAAACCACCATTTCAAACAAGCACACAATCGCCACGTTTGATGCCAGACGTCTGAATTCTCTTAGACGGAGGTATCCCAGCAGTCTTTGCGGCGCTCCGTGACAACTGTGGCGTGGGCTAAAGCAAGGCCTAGCGACGTATTGACTTAGCCCAGGCAGACCGGGCTTCTCGCCGTTAAATCGTATTTCCTCGACGTTTGCGGCTGGTAATCATTTGGAATCGATAATATATTGTTAATAAGGTAACATTTAACAGCTGAAAGGATCAGTTGTGTGGTAAAGACTCCAGAAAAGGGTAATAAACAGCTCTAAATAACCCACAACACTGATCTACAGGGCGCTAACCCAGCCGTTAAAATCCTGGGGTTAACACAGCGGCAACACCGTCATTGTCGGCATATAACACGGATAATCTGTTTTAATTTCCCCCCGTAAAGCTGTTAATTATCCATATTCAGTGATTGACTTATTAAATGATTGACTTATTGATCATGAAATGCTAAATAACGCAGATATATACTTGTAGCAAAATTCCTTCACCGTTATGGATAGTCTGTGTTCTTCTGCTTTTATAAAGCTGTCAATTATCCAGATTTAATGATTGACTTAATGATCAGGAAATGGTAAATAACGCAGATATATACTTGTTTTAGCAAAATTCCTTCGGTTATATATAAACTGAGTTTTCATGACAATCTCAGACCATGTTTACAAATAGCACGATGAGTTACGAATATTCAGATAATCTGTCAGGTGAGGCAAAGACAAGATATCAGTCAAAACTCTCGCTAGTCGGTTTGGATAAATGCCCTTACAAGTTACCAGCTGATGTGTGGATAGAAGACATGACGGCTTGGCCAGAAGTTTTGTACGAGGATGTGTTTCATTACCTTGTGAACTTTCCTCGAATATATTCTTCAGAAGCCATGAGGCTGGGTTAGCGCCCTGTAGATCAGTGTTGTGGGTTATTTAGAGCTATTTATTACCCTTTCCTGGAGTCTTTACCACACAATTGATCCTTTCAGCTGTTAAATGTTACCTTATTAACAATATATTATCGATTCCAAATGATTACCGGCCGCAAACGTTGAGGAAATACGATTTAACGGCGAGAAACGCGGTCTGCCTGGGCTAAGTGAATACGTCGCTAGGCCTTGCTTTAGCCCACGCCACAGTTGTCACGGAGCGCCCCAACGGCTGCTGGGATACCTCCGTCTAAGAGAATGCTTCAACGCTTCAGGTCCAATCTCCATTCTCTATTTTTGGGACCTGGATCGTTGGAGCGTTCAGATGCCCCTCAACGTTCAGCGTCAAAAATGCTTCAACGCTTTAAAGGAGTACTTACTTTATTTTATATAGGTTCCTATTACAAAGGTTAGACCCTTAAAGAAATATAACCAACTATTTTACTGTCGTTGAGGGCGATAATCTATTATTTTTTATTACAATTTGTGAAGTCAAGTTTGCGCTTTGAGGTCGACGTGGGCGCGGCCATGTTGCCTGTATGGTGACGTGACTGATGACGTCAGCATTCAGGACAACGTCAGGGCTAACGCTTGATGCAAGGACGTTCAACTATGGACATTTGATTTACTCTGGGTCGAAGTTTTAATCCGATGAAAGAACTGGCGCGGCAAATCCCATGAGGTTTATTCCTAAAAGGAAAGTGGTTTAGGTTATATCCGCCAGCTGAAGAATTCCGTCCGCAAGTATTTCAACTGAGACTCGCCCGATTGAATTTGGACAAAATTTGAAGTTGAGCGCTAAACTAAAAGAGCGTCCTCTGCAATGGTTTAGTGATTTGAGTTGAACGACGATGTTTCTAAATTCGTAAACATTTTCATGATTACACTTGAACTACTAAAATCAACGGGAACGTCAGTGGATTCACTGGATTCCTTTCCGTGGGAATTATCGGCATGAACAACACGAGAAACCTTAAATCTCCATGACGTTGTGACGTTTTTAGATGAGTATACACTCACTTCCGCTCATCTAAAAACGTCACGCAATGGTGCAATGGCGGCGCCCAGTCACGTCGCGGCGAGCGACAAAATATTCAATATTTCGCATTCTTTCGCATTCTTTCTACATAAGTTTAATATAATAAGTTTTGGAATACAATTGCTGCTAAATATAATCAAACTTAAAAATAAGGTAAGTACTGCGGATGTCAAACGCATCGAAGCGGGTAGTTCCTTTGGGGGTTATGATTAAGGTACCCACGTATTTATTATACTATCCTACTTTAATGAAACTACCGTGTGTATCACCTCCGTTGTTCTCCATATAATGCATCACACCTGCTGCACGAATGCCTACTCGCTTCTGCACATGCGCAGTTGGCCCATTATAATCTAGGTCGAATGCCTGGCTCCAGGGATCTATAGTGTAATGAAACTCCCAAATCTTTCCCCCTACTGGTTTTCCATATTATGCTCCACACCTGCCTAAACAATTCCATTTTCGCTTTCCATACTACTCCGCGGACCGAAAGTGACATCATAAGCCTTGTTCGTGCGCAGTTAACATTGACGCGTCAAAGTTAAAATCAAAAAACGAAAAACGGACAAATCGAGGCAATTTTCAATATTTGATTTTCATTTTTGCGCAAAGTAAAACGAAAAACGAAAATCGAAAATTGAATGTCAAATTTCAATTTTTGATTTTGAGAAACAGAAAACGAAAAACGAAAATTGAAAATTGACGGTCAAATTTCAATTTTTGATTTTGAGAAACCAAAAGCAAAAAAACGAAAATTGAATTGTGCAAGGTTACACGGACCGTACCAGACCTACTCATTAAACGCAAGATATAAAATGAGTAGAAGACAGATCCTGGTGTTGGTGTTTAGTAGACTTGTCCTGCTGTTGGTGTTTGGAGCCCGTTTGGTAGCGGGGTCTGCCTGTTGGTCTATTTGGAACAGGGGTCTGTTTGGAAGCGCTGCACTTTGGGATGGCCGGAAAAAGGCGCGCCGGGTCGCGCAGGTGGTCCCGGTCGTCCAGAGGATTAGGCTATTTATGGCGCGGAGTCAGTGGAGGGGGAACCGGGTCGAGCAGAAGTCAAGAGCTAAATGACACACCACGGAGGATAAAAGAACGGGATTTTCGAATCTCGCCCGCCGCTTCTAGACTATGGTGGAAGAGTAGAAGAACCTCTTTGATTAGTGCGCTGTCGAGCACAGTACAACATGAATGAAATGAGCATGTCCGACGAAGGTAAGTCTTATTATGTATTACATTATAGGGGTATGCGGTCAAATCTCATTCTTTTTTCTTTTGCTCAAAAGTTGTAATACATGTAAGCATCCGATCAAATCTGGGGAGGATCTGACGACGATACAGCTCACCAATTCCCAGTGTACGAGTTGTCACAGCGAAACAGCTCACCAATTACCAATATACGAGTTGTCAGAGCAGTTCCATCATAGCTCTCTAGATTTGTATCTAATACCGCTTATGCCGGTGCTAGGGGCCGTGTGGTCATATCATCCAAGTTGCCACATGAACAGGTACAATAAAGCGTACCTGAGATACAACACATATCACGAATCGTTAGATTCTTGGTATGTGCTTTAGAATAGGTTAACCGAAAGGCTATACTGTGAAGTCATGTGGCGCTGTCAGTATGTCGGCACCTCTTCCCACTTCCCTTATATGTGTTGTAATCGTAACTATCGATAGATATTGAATAACGCATCATGTGTTATATCTCAATAGATATTGAATAATGCATCATGTGTTATATCATGAAACCGCATACATCATAAAACTTTACCGGGATATAATACTGTTAAGACGGAATAAAATATCTCCCCCTGAGAGACATATCGGTAAAGAGATGCACGAGATGAAGAACCTCTGTTCGACTTGTCTGTCGATCTATCCACACCCGAGACGTAAGTCCATATAAGGATAGTGAGGATGAGGACCTCTGTAGCATCGCGTTGTACCAAGTTGAATGTAGTATTTTTCATGTTAAATATATAGGCGAAACCATCAGGCACGTAGCATACAGAATGTAGGAACGAATGATATATGCTTTTTCAAAGATAAATACTCTGTCTAAGGTGAACATTGTTTAAAAAGCTGGAAACAGTCCAGCTAAATGTGCCTACGCTATATTGGATTCTGGTAGGTCGCTATATAGCTGAAATATTGCTGAGCGCGACGTTAAAAACCTTAATTATCCGTCTCTCCTGGATTCTGGTAAAATTAAAGAATCTCTGTATATTTCTTAACACAGGCCGATACTTAATTTAAAAGACTCATCTATTCCAATTCGACTTTTCAATGTACCCCTCATAGTTCTTTTCAAACTTGACCTGTGTTTACTGTACTTTAAAACTGTGTAACTTATTCACTTTAGCCAATTGGTTTATATTCACACATTGGCGGTATGCACCGATTATGTGAACTGCTCTTTGCAGACCAGACTGTACATTGTGTATAAGATTTTTCTCTGTGTAATTAAGTGCCTTTGTCACTACATTACGATGAAGAAAGTTTAGTCTTTGAAAGCATGTGAAAATATATTCATCATAGAACTATAAAGACTTTTCTCACATCACAGCGGTCAAAAGCAATGTGATACACCCATGTGATACAAAACTTGTATCACACCCTTACAGTTTGCTAACTATATTTTTGGTTATTTTTCAACAAAATTTTGATGTTAGAAATAAATTATAACATTCGTGGTCATTTATCTGATTTTTATCGTTTGATAAAACTCATATGAAACTCGCTAAAGCTCGTTTCATATAGGTTTTATCCAACTCGTTTGATAAATATCAGATAAATGACCACTCCGTAGTGATAATCTATATATATATTAAGTTTGCCAGCTTTCCTAACCGACCGACAGCACCGTTATTTTGCAGTTTCGCAGGGAGACTATTTAGGGGACCATTTGACGAGACAATGAGAATTAGCGCATGCCGGAATGGAAGCTACAAGGTGGCGAAAGATTACATGTGTTCGAACACGCAAGTCATATTCTGTGACACCCAGCTAGAAAATGGTCGAATTTTACGGTCGGATACAGCATGCAAATATATACGCACAAAGCCGGTGTAAGTGAAAACAGTGATTTTACCATGACGATGACATCAATAGTAGGAAAAGACTGAATCCTATATAATATTTGGCGCGTCTTTAAGGGGGTAGGTTAAATCGCCTATCTTGGAGTTTCACGAAACAACATCGCTGAAGCAGGGCAGTAGCATATAGCCGTGATTTAAAGTCACATTTTCCAGGGAGGTAACTCTTGGTTCCCTGCTTCCGCCAGGGGGCGCCACCAGTCCCGTATGACGTCACTTCCGGTCTGGGTGAATGGGGCGTGACCTGTGAACATGATAGGACATGTACTGACCTGTCTGGGTGTTTCCCACAATGTCGTTCACCTTCGTGTTTTTTCGGTGAGGTCTGTGTCTTTTCGGGTACGTCCGTGTCTTTTCGGTGAGGTCCGCCATCTTCAGAACAGGATAGGACATGTACTGACCTGTCTGTGGGGGGTTTTCCACAATGTTGTTCACCTCCGTGTCTCTTCGGTGACCTCCGTGTCTTTTCGGTGACGTCTGTGTCTCTTCGGTCAGGTCCGTGTCTCTTCGTAGTATACAAAAGCTATTTAAAGTCATTTTTCCAGGGAGGTAACTGTTGGTTCCTTTTTCCGCCAGGGGCGCTCTTGTAGGTATGACGTCACTTCCGGTCTGGGTGAATGGGGCGTGACCTGAGAACATGATAGGACGTGTACTGACCTGTTCACTTCCGGTCTGCGTGAATCGGGCGTGTGTATTCCTCCCCGGTGATGCGGTCTGGTGGTGATGCGGTCTGCCTCCGCGGACAGAAAGTAGTCCCAAATCCTCCGGCATTCTCCGGCAATCTTCAGGGGCGGGGTGTGGGGTTGAAATATGGTCATTCTGCGCATGCGCGGTAGACCAAGTCATCACTTCCGGGTTTCACAAAAACTACCTCCGAACCCAGAAGAGTTTCAATGTTTCCTCAGACGTAGGGTCCGGATGTTCAACATCCGGGTTTTCCCCGGCCCGGCCCGGCCCGCCCCGCCCCGGCCGCAGCGCGCGCGCGCGCGCGGGTTATCCGGAAGTACGCGTCATCACCGGAAGTGCGCGGGTGAATGTCGGGTCAAAAGGTCAAAGGTCACATCCAAGTCAGAAGGTCAAAGGTCTCCCTTTCGGCAATGTTCGGCAACGATGTTGCGGCATCGATATACAGAGCTTGAACACAAAAAGGGGATTGTAAATTAACCTGGATAGGATTAGCAGTTCCATTTGGACCAATCAGCGGTCGAGAAAGAGAGACAATGAGCGATCGATAAAAGAACCAATGGACGGGTACTAGAATTTTGCTCACGTCTGCGCCTCCATCCGGGTACTAGAATGCTTTCGCCTACTTCCGTGGTTACATCCGAGTTCTTGTACATTCGGGTAATGTTTTCTGGACATGGATGGGTTACCTTTGGCCCCATTCTAGGCCACTGATTGGCTAATACGGTGTTCAAAGCCAGTTTCATGCATTATGCTCATATAGAAAACACACAAGACAGGGTTTTTTTTGGTGAGATCTCATTTTGTTTTTTATTCAGTAACAGCAACAACGTGAGAACAACCACGTGAAAACTGAAGCCCAGAACAGGGGGCTTGTGCATTGAAAGAACTGAAGCCCAGAACAGGGGGTTTGTAAACTTAAACCCAGAACAGGGGGCTTGTACATTGAAAGAACTTAAGCCCAGAATGGGGCTTGTACATTGAAATGATGGGCGGCCCAGTCATATACGAGTACATTGTGGTCCTCGGCCTTGGGGTACTCGTCAAACATCTGTACGATGGTAGATAAGGTTCTTCCCCGGCATCGATGGTACAGGTAAAACAAGCAATATTGTCCGCACACGCTACTGGTCAGGCTTTGCAACGTTTGGCTGTTCCAACACCACGTCTCTGTGCCTTGATCCATGAAGTCTGTTAAATCGGGATGGAGGGGTGGCAGGCCGTACGGGTCAAAGTATTCGCCCTGCTGTTCTGTCAAGTACACGGCCACCCAGTGTTCACCGGGCCGATCCATCGGGTCCGTGTTGAGAACGTAAGCAGCAGGATACATACGGTCTAATGGAAACACATCTCGGACGAACACCCCTTGAAAGACCATACGTGTCTCTGGGTCATTCTCCAGCACGGTGGTTATCTGGTCTGTATCCATGTTAGGTGGAGAAGTCACACAGGACGTTGCGCCCCTTGTCCACTTGAATGATGTTGTCAAACTCGGCGTAGCAGATCACATTGACGGTGCTCCGGAGGGCTCGTGCAAAGTGGATTTCCAACCGTAAATTGCCTTGCTTGGCGAGGGCCAGTTGATGGTCGTTCTCTAAGGTGGGGGTCAGATCGAAACAGAACAACGTGTATCCGTTCGCGTAGTCCTCCCGGCTGATCATATTCCCTTCGTCCTGGTTGATTTGACCGGTGGCTGTAAACAGGCTCTGATAGGCTCGAATGAAATTCGCGCGCCCAAAGTTCGGTGTTAAGGCCGTGGCTGGGACCTGTTGTCCATCCACATGCAGGGCCACAAAATTGATGCCGAAATGTTTAAAGTCAAACGGGTTCTCATGGTAGGCTCCGCTGAAACTGGTATTTTCCACACAGGCCAGGATCAATCGCTTGGGTAGTTCCCCCAGGAACAGGTTTTCTTTGTTGGCGCTCATATTTCCAGCAGACACAGAAAACTTTGGTTTGCACACGTCGGATAGGGTACTGGGCTGGTTTTGTTTCCAAGGCTTTGAGGTGTCCCAATTGAACGACTGGATTCGGTTTCACTTTTCGAACATACAGGACTGCGTCTTGGATGACAATCTTATAGTCAGCTGCATGCCCGTCTACGTTAGTGGCCATCAAGGCGAAGGTCGGAGGCGCCCGTATCAGTCGGATTTTGATGGGGATCGTGTTCAAGAGGTACCGGTCTTGCATGAACATGTCTGCGTGCAGTCGACCCATGAGATCCACCGAGACGCCGTTCGCGGTCAAAGCCTTCCGTTTGCTATATCCCGCATTGTCGTTCTCTGCGCCCATGTGCTCGGCTGTGTCCTGGTAGAATAAAGCGGCTGTCAGTTGAGATTTTTTAGCCTCTCGTCCATGCGACAACAGCGTCTCGATGTAGGCTCGATAGGGGTACGTCTTGGTCGAGTCACTGATGAGTTTGTCGCTGAGAAATATATCCACCTGTTGAAACATCGAGTGCAGCCAGAGATTCGTCGGGCCCACCGTTGCTTGGTCGACGATTCTGGAGCCATCTCCATTGACGATCTTGGTTTTCACATACAAGTATGTATGGGCTAAATCCACATAGGCCGTATCCGCATTACTGATGGTGAACTCGATGGGTCCTGTTTCGTTGATGCTGGAGAGCGGGAGATGCTCCACCCATAATCCTTGTTCGGCACTGGTCTGTGTGGGCGGGACGGTCCACAAATCAAATTCACTGTTGGTGAAGGGGCAGGACTCTGCGTGGATCAAGGACATGTTTTAAGAAAAGATATCCTGGGTCTTCGATGTGCGTCGTCGCTGGGTCGGTCGTCGACTGGTGCGTGGTCTCGGTGGTGCAGGTCTTTTATTCCCTACGGTGCGTTGTGCTTTGGCGACCAAGACGCCTCCAGCTTCTTTTGCCCGCCGTTTCAAGGCTTCTTTGGGTGCCGCACCCCCCAAGACATCACCGGCGACTAGCAGTCCACTGCGTACCGCTTGTTTGCCGATCGTTTTCACCCCACGCGTCACCAAAGGCAGGAACGTTTTGACGATGCTCCCGAGTATATTCCCCAGCCCATGTCCTCGTTGCATGCGTGCACCACTAAAGACCGGAAGGCCACCTCCGCCCTGTTGGGCATAATAGTCCATATAGCTGCGTGCATCGCACTCGTAAGGCACCTGCATTATACAAAGTGGGAAGCACGTGCTTGTCGAAAATGAAGTGTCAGCACCACTTTTCCTCGTTCGAATGCCACCGGTCGTCCCGTGTCATCTCTTATATGCACCGTGATAGTGTTGATGTCGGTTTGTCGTACGGGTAGGTAGAGCATGTGAGTGAAACTGTGGGTACCTTGATCTCCATACGTCTTTTTAATGGGGACCACCCGTAACAGGGGTGTGTTGATATCGCCCACGATGTGGTTGTCGACCACGTCCGAGTAGACGTAGAGTCCGTACATACCCGACTTCATATCCATCGGGATCTGGCCTTGGTGGGCGGTGGGACCAGCGAACGTCTGTAGATCGAAATCCAGCATTTGCTGTAAGATAGGACTCAGTACGACACTCACGTTGGCGGTGAGGATGATCTGTGCCTTGTCGTTGTGTGCGTTGTAATCGAATTCCACGTGATTCTTGAAGGGATAGGCTTTGACGGGTCTTGAACTATTCGTGACCTCCCGTAGAGCCTTATAATGCAACAGTCTTGTGAGCCCACCCATGAACTCCTTGGGAGTATCGTATTGGCCTTCGGGGAGGGTGAGTCGGGTGTCTTTTCCTTCGTAGGTCACCTCGTACCACACTTCATTGGCTCGCACGTTGTACCACGAGTAAGGGTATTGGATATCCACGAGGCCACATTCCCAGCGTCCAGGTAAATGCAGCGGTTGCGGTAACTGGGTGACGTACTTGGCCAAGGTGTTGTCAGGAAACACATCCAGCGAACTGTTACTGGGTAGGGTGAGGTAAAACATGGGGACTGAGCTGTCCTGCTGCTGCTGTTGGTTTTAATAGGTGTTCCAGGCCTTGGGCGGTTGTGTCCGGCGTCGTGTTCGTCGCGGTGACTTGCTACTTGTCACGGCTCTGGAGATGTGGGGTGTCTTGATCAAGGGTGGTTTTTTAAAGGCGCGAAAAGAAGGTGCCCGTTGTGGTGGTGTTTTGGGGGTGAATCCGGTTTCCACTCGTCATCCCAAGAAGGTAGTGGGCCACTCGGCGATTGCTGGGTCCGCTGCATCCAGGCCCAGCGCTGGGGGTTCCCCAACAATTCCTATGGTACATGCATGTCTTTCAAGCCTTGAGCGAAGACCTCCCATCCTCGAGGATCCGTGTGCGACCTGCGTTGACGCATCAGGTCATTCACTAAATCCGTCACGTGGATACCGGGGACCACTTGATTCTGTACCAGAAGTTCGCCTTTATCATTCCAAGTCATATTAGGATTCTGTTTCATCCGTTGTAATACCAGGCCAGCTTGTTTCTTGAACGATGCAGGTACACTCTTCAGGACTTCGTCTTCCACCCACTGTGGGGCTGTGGGTGGTATCCCTGGTAATGGCGGCTGTTGGAGCGGTGCTGAGGTCGGCGGTGTGTCGCGTGGTGGTGGTGGTGGTGGTGGGGTAGAGAGGATTTTGTATTGGTCCATGAACGTCATGTACCGTTGAAGCGTCTCATTGTACCATTGTACTTTCTCAATGTCGCTTAACCCCGGTCTTTGTAAGATCTGTTGCATCTCTTCATCGAGGGTGTTTATGGTCTTCACCGTAGGTGGAACAGGGTAGGGCGATTGGAGGTTTTGAAGGAACCGTGGTTCGACGAGGACCATTTTTTTCGTGTGGTTCATTGTCGGCCGAAGAGTCCACCCAATACTGGACCCAACACGGAAGCGGCCAACGGTGCTAAGATGGCCCCGAGAAAGCCGCCTTTCTGTAACACCTTTTTCTTTTGTGTTTGAGGGACCCGCTTCTGGACTAGGGTTCGGAGACCTGTCTTATGCTTGGCCAACTTGGTCTTCTGAGCCGGAGTCAGTGGTACGTTGCCTTTTAACAGGTTGTACCCGATCTCGCACAGACAGCGTACAAGGTCAGGGTCCGCACCGCGTACAATGGTTCGGACCAACTCGGGTGGGGCCGTCTTCAATACACGGAGCGTCGGGGCGTGCTTCCGTACTCGCGCAGACATCATGTACAACTAATGCCAGAACCCACAACTCTGCCCTTTTTATCTACCTCAGAGAACAGAGACAAAGTCAACCATGCTGTGGTATTAATTCTTTTTATTATCCCCATCATCAAACACACACTCCAGCTGGGGGAGCCACTGTGGGTGTGTTTACATTATTTTTGCATGTACACGTGGTGGGCCTCTCCGGGAAAGATGCCGGTCCGTAGTCGAAGGTGATCGGGGGTGGCTTGCTTGAGGTCGAAGAGCATATACCCGTGCTGAAGGGTTGTCGCATCTTTAAAGGCTTCCAACGCAAACGGTGTGCGGCCGGGATACATCTGTCTCGCCAGGTGCAGCAGTTGAGTGGTATCTCTCGGGTTCTTGAAGACCACCAGATAGTGGGCATTTAAGCTGATGTTGCGATGTTCTTTGTTTTTACTGAACAGATTCTGCACAATGTAGGTGATGCTGAGCCATCGATGATGGCTGCCTTTGGTAAAGAGTTGGGTGACTCTCGCATCCGTCTCCGCCATGAGATCATCCAGAACCACCAAGGTGTCCGGTTCCAAATCGGCCAGGTTAGGTTGGCCTTCTACGAACGTGATGTGGGGCATTGCTGCATACGCTGCCTGCCATTCTCCGTAACACCACATGACTCGAGCAATGGGTGGGGTGATCATGCTGTCGGCGTGTTGAAGGAGCGTCCTGAGGAAGTGCGTTTTGGCGGAGCCCGTCGGTCCTGCGATGACGCAAGTGAAGGGATGCTGCCACCGAGGGTCCATGGTTGGAGGTGTATCCGCTGTCGTGGTAACCCGCTCTTGTAAATTTGGTACGAATGAACTGGAGTGGTGGTGGGTACAACGTCGGTCGTCGTTGTCTGTTCACTGTGAGGTATGATGGTGGTGGGTACAGCGTCGGTGGCCGTTGTCTGTTCACTGTGAGGGATGCAAATCCGGTGGGTTTTCAGACGTAGTGGGTGTACATGGTGTAGGTGTAGATTGTATACTTGGTGTGGAGCTCGATCTGGCTTGTACACGGGGTGTGGTGGTAGTGATGACTGGGCTCGAGACGGGGTTGACTGGTGCTATCTGTAGACTGGTTTGACTGGTGGCTGGTTTTCTCAGTTAGTTAAGTAGCGCGCTGACATAGGCTACGTCGTAAAACACACCTCCGTACAACACACTCAGCAGGGTTAGCACTATCACCACAAAGCCCACTTGCGCTTTGCGCGTTTTGGGAGACGCTGTGTCCAGATGCAGCTAAGCTTCTACAGCACCATATTCGCCTCGTTGATGAGATGCAGCATGTGGCCGATATTTGTGATCTGCCCATGGTGGAAAACATATTCACTAAACACATGGGGGTAGATATCATGGCGGAGAAGACCTATATGGCACGAAACAGCACCAAGGTGTTCACTTGCACAACTTGCCAGAAGCAGTTTACACGCCCATCCACAACGGCGCACGGTATACTTGTATAACCTGCGCACGGTCATTTAATCGGGAGGGTTCTTTACTGCGCCACGTACGCTCATTCCACGAGGGCGCGACGGAACAATGTAATGAATGTTGTCAACTCTTCAAACGACCCAGTCAGTTAAGACGTCATCAGCGTTTGACTCATGCCCCGTCTCTACGGTTTGAGCGACAACTTCCCACTAAAGTGGCACCCAGGAGGGTCAGACCCAGTGAAGATGAGCCCGGGGAGACGAATGCCACTGGTGATGCGATGACAGAGGGCCCGCCTGTACCCACAGTTCAGAAGAGCCTAGATATCCAGCCAGTCCCTAGCATTATTGTTGCTAGTCATACGCCTGACGACATTGAACATTTTCTGGAATGTGCAGTGGATGTTCCTAGCGATCTGTTACAGGACGCCCATCCAGTGAGTGACATCTATCGGCGCCATTGGCCCATGATACGGCACGTTTTCCACCGTGATCGCCCTATTCCAGATATCTACAATTTCCCACTCACCGACCTCACCCTTCTACGCAGCTACGTGGAAGCCATCTTGAATGACCAAGCTACGGTCTTCAAATTGAATATCGCTTTCGGGTACATCTTACGTCAGAAAGAGACGGACCAGTTACGGTATTATTATGCCAGTAATAACAGCCATGTGTTCGACCAGCCGTTCAGCATCATTAACCGGGCGTCGCTAGAGACGATGCTGGAGAAACTGGACACCGTGGATCCCTTGAGATGGGCACATCGTCAACGCCCCAACACACAATGGGTCGTAGAGAGGGTGACCAATGTTACGTTCTTCGTTACCAAGCTGATCGACCACACCCATCGGCTGAATGCGTCACCCTTGCACTGATCAATAGCATAACATGCCGTATATACTCTCTATGTCTACATGCTGATCGTTGACTTGAGCTCAGTAAACATTAAATGTGACGGTGCGTTAAATAATAAAACATGGTGTTTGATATTTCAATTTGTTTTGCTGTGAACATACTAAACATACCCAGGGCGGCTCCCCCAGTCTGGGTATGATGTAACACTGGGGATAATAAACTGTATAAACATTGCTTTCCGCTATACTTGGATGAAATATATACCCCGATGTGATATAGTGCCCTTGCACACTTCCGAAACTTCCCTTTAACCCGCGCGCGTGCTCGCCCGGATCACCCGCGCGCGCTGCGACCGGGCCGGGCCGGGGAAAACCCGGATGTTGAACATCCGGACCCTACGTCTGAGGAAACATTTGAACTCTTCTGGGTTCGGAGGTAGTTTTTGTGAAACCCGGAAGTGACGTCTTGGTCTACCGCGCATGCGCAGAATGACCATATTCCAACCCCACACCCAGCCCATCGGATGCCCCCTCGCATAGGCTTCACATTGATACCTCACTCGACTCCATCGGACCACTAGTGACCCACCTAGACCCCAAAACGTCTATTTCCATACCCTTGGTCTACCGCGCATGCGTAGAATGACGATATTTCAACCCCACACCCACCCCATCAGATGCCCCTTCACGAATGCTTCACATTGATACCTCATACGACCCAATCGGTACACTAGGGACCCCTCTCGCCCCTGAAGATTGCCGGAGAATGCCGGAGAATTTGGGACTACTTTCTGTCGGTGGAGGCAGACCGCATCACCACCAGATCGCATCACCGCGGAGGAATACACACGCCCGATTCACGCAGACCGGAAGTGATCAGGTCAGTACATATCCTATCATGTTCACAGGTCACGCCCCTGTAGTAAGACTAGGTTTTCTCACTTGCCAGAATTAGACCATTAACGAATAGTGTCAGATTGTTGCAGGGGAGTGCTTTATTATAGAGTTATCTCCCCTTGGTAGAGGGCGCTGATTGTCCACTAGCCAATGAGAGTGACTCGCGGGCTTGCAAGAAAAACCAGAGAACGACTTGACCTGGACTGCAAGAGACGTGACACGACTTCTCTCAGGGTTTTAACCGGCAGGTAAGGCTGTCTTCTATACTGGCTAATATCTAGGTAGCAGAAGTTACTACAATTGGCGTCAGAAGTTAAAATATCAAGCGTAGAATTGTGATTATTTTTCGACAATTTTTCGCTCGATAGTGAACTGGGCGCAGTGTCTGATCGGCGGCCATTTTGAGGTTTTCAAAATTTGGGTGTGAAAATCTTCATTTCCGAGTCCTGACAAACTTGTTGGCTTTCATTTACGATTGGATCGATATAAACTGAAAGTGTGTTACTTTATAGAAGGGGTTTTGTGAAAATTTGAGCTTCCAGCGAAGTTCTGGAATATTTTTTTTTTTTTTTTGCCTTCTCGTCGGCATGGTCACGTTTTTTTTCGCGAGTTCAACACTACGACAACACTGTTCAATGGGGTATTTTGCAAATTGATCTGGCTTTTATTGGTTGTGAACTAAAGATTATACAGCAATAGTTCTGAAGCTCTGTGCAATATATGGAGTAGTTTGACAACGATTGTTTCGTGAATTTAGCCGAGAACTGTCCGTGTTGTATTGTGACGAAAATTGGACCCTTGATAGTCTTCTCTTTCGTCAGATCGGCTTTCTTTGCCATATTTGTCTTGATATAATTTATCGCGAGTGAAGCGGGGTTATTTTGAACTACCCCAGTTTACAATTTGGTTTGAGTTCGCGTTCCTTTTGAAAATTTTGCGAGTTTACTGACACGTTGTTGTTGTTATTTGGAACAACAACAACAACGACAGTAACTTGAAGGGTTACATTCGGGAATAAAAAGGAATAGGATTGCAATTGTTTAGGTTGGTTAGATGGCCAGTGTAGCGGGCAGACTTGCCTGCTGGTTGCCTTCAATATTGCACCTTAGATTTAGCTAGAATTTTGTGTGATTTGGTGAATTTTGAAGTATTTTTTTTTCTTTTTTCTGAGATAGTATTTGGTAGGGAAAATTAGGAGTAGAAGTTGGGATAAAGGTTTTGACAGGTGCAATATTTGAATGGTTTATATGTTAATGTTTGTGTTGTCATGTATGTGTACCGGTACTGTTTGTGTGTCCATATGTGTATTTTTGTGTTTTGTTCATAGTCCTGTCCCATGATAATTATATTTGTTATGTGCTCGGTGGTTGGGTTGGTAATGTTGGGGTTTTTGGAGAAGATTTGGAGCATGGGATGAAGTTTTAGTGACTGGACGCGGTCAGATTAGTCATTTCCTTTCGGTTCGGTGAT
Source organism: Hanleya hanleyi (assembly GCA_036873755.1). Classification (NCBI taxonomy): domain Eukaryota; kingdom Metazoa; phylum Mollusca; class Polyplacophora; order Lepidopleurida; family Hanleyidae; genus Hanleya; species Hanleya hanleyi. The sequence continues at coordinate 120,980 of JAVTVY010033425.1, forward strand.
TGAGTTTGGGGTACAGGGTCATGTACTGCATGACCTTGTGATGTACGTGGATTCATCAGTCGTGCTGTTGACAAATTGTGGTTATTCTTGCTGTGCCACTGGTATATTTGTGTACGGTTGTCTTATCGAGACTTGTTTGTGGGAGTCTATCGCACTGTCAATTTCTGTTGACCATTTTTCACTGGTGTGGTCGACTTACAATGTATAGCAATAGTTTGGCTTTGTATTATCGGTCAAACTACATTGACTTTTCCGGTGGTCAGTTTTTGTGAATTTGATTGGGACATTCACTGAAAATCTATGGCCTAAAGGCTAGAGTTCAATTTAGTAATTTTTGGAATTCGCCCAATTTCGTCGTCAAGTTCACCTGGCTATTTCCTGGTAGCTATTGTGCGAGGGATTAGCTGGTGCTTACATTGAATGTGGGGGATTTTCTCTCGTTTGATTGAAATTCTTGCTAGCCATGGCATAGAACATTCAAATTAATGTTTCAATAGATTTGCTAATATATTGGTACGGTAACTAGTTTATTTTGGACTTGGTCAAAATTTATCCTCAAAGCGTGGCTTTTCGTGAGGTGTTACATGTAGCTGAATGCTACCTGTGAGTTTACATAGTGAATACATAAACTGCTGGTGTTCATTCTGATTTGGCGAGTACAAATTGAATTGACCTCATATTCTGTGGTGGTCAATATACACTGTAAACCTTGATGGTGTACTCATTGGTCACTTACACTGTAAAGAGGGTGAGTGATCAGTGTTGCTGAAATACACTCAGTATTTTGGGAATAATAAATTTTGAGTTTAAATAAACAGTCAATATTTTGGTGATGGGGTGTTAACAAACTTGTACCATATTTAATCAGATTTTGATCTGGTGAATGTGGTTGATTGTTTGGTGTTCATTACAACACAAACTCAGATGGTATTTTGAGATTTGAGTGTTGACATATCAACACTGCACTCAATTTGATTGTGGTCTGGTGGTGTTAAGTGGCACCATCTGATTTTGATGGTCTGGTGGTGTTAAGTGGCACCATCTGATTTTGATTGAGGGTTTAGTGTTTATTCAAACACACATCCTTGAGTTTACTTTGGAAAAAAATAAAAAAATATAAAAAATTAAAAATTTTCTTTTGAGTGTTGACATATCGGCGCTACACTCAATTATATTGTGGTCTGGTGATGTGAAGTGACACCATCTGATTTTGGTTGAGTGATTAGTGTTTATTAAAACACTCTCTTATATTTAGTTGAAAAAAAATATATATATATAAATAAAAACAATTGATGTAGCATCAACATTACGCTTTAACTGGGCTACTAGTGACATCGATTATTTTGTATTTTATTTGGCTTGGTTTGTTTCTAGTTTTTGGACTCCACAGGAAAGTTGCAACAACGTGTTGACTGTGGTAACGTGTGATGCACTTGTTTTGAAGGGTCTTGTTCTTTTTCATTTTTCCTGATGGGTTTGAGTTGAATAATCACTTTTGGAAGTGAGTATTGCAGTTTATTGAATACTTGCATTTGCATTTTTGTGGAGTCCCACAATTCACACCATGACAGAACTGGTACCGGTAGACGTATCAATGGCACATAATATTGAACAATTCCAGAAGAATCCTTTGATGGAGAATTCTCTTATTAGTGGGGTAGATGTTTCCATTTGCCCTGAGTATGTTTCAGATTTAATTGAAAAACATGTAGGCGAATTGCGAACTGAGATGGAAAATCACATTCAAAATTTAAGGGGGGAAAGGGAATCTGTTGTTCAGAGTCTCTCTCAGACCTTGACAGAATGTGTTATCAGAATCGATCAGCTGGCAACTAACCAGAAAGAATGTGTTACCAAAATCGGTCAGCTGGTATCTAACCAGGAGAAGTGGGAAACAGTAGGTGAACAACTTGGAATGATAATGACCATGATGCAAGGCCAGGGGACTAGTCCAATGGTTAGAGAGGTGGGGGCTGATGCTAGTTCATTGCAAACTGATGGCAGTGCGGTTAGGCTGACAATGGGTAATGATGAGCAGGAAAATTTGTCTGTGGTCAATGTTGCGCAAATGCCGGGGTTGGGGGGTGGGGAATGTAATTCTGGTGAGGGTACCCAGCATGCACATTATATGGATGCAGGAGTGGTGGATGCTTGTGAGGGGTCAGGGCATCATCAGAGGGTGGAGCACCCCTCTGTGCCCATCTCTGACCCTTTCGTCCCTTTACATAGTAAGGTTGGGGAGGAGCACAAAGGTAGCCATTCCTCTCCATCCATTGATCATTCTGACATTGCTCATGGTCAGGAGGACAAGGGAGATAATTTAATAGGGTCAAATGTTTCGCAGCCTATCCGGCAACATAAAGCGAGTTCGAGATCACGTCGACTTCTCCATGGTCCTCGAACAGTACGCTGGCGTAGCCGTAGCCCTTTAACATCACGTGGCCGTAGCCCCTCAGCATCACCTTTTACACGTAGTAGCAGCCGTCCACTTCCGAAAACATTAGTTTTTTCCGGCGATGCCAAAGGTTGGTCGCCGTTTAAAATTAAATTTGAATTAGAAGCTCAAGATCGGAAGTGGAGCAAGGCCAAATCTCTAAAGCGTTTGACTGAGTGTATGCATGGCAAGGCCATCGAGTATTACTCTTTCTTACCGAAAGCAGTTTGTAATTCTTTCGATGAGCTGTTTGAAGCCTTAGACAAACGGTATGGCGATCTCGAGCCTCCTCAAGCAATCCGACATCGGTTGCAGTTGGAGGAGCGGGGGGCCGATGACACTTTGGCTGATTTTGCTTATAGGTGTGTTGAGTTAGCTGTGAAGGGGTATCCGGGGGCTCCACGTGAGTTAGTCGAATCGATAGCTGTGGAGCAATTTTTCAAAGGTTGTCATGAACCACAGGCTATAGTTTTGTTTGCCATGGAGAAAGACCCCAGAACTATTCAGGATGCGTTGACATGTGTCAACGCCTCACTGTATAATCATCAAGCTTTGAATGTAGCAGAGGTCCGTCTAGTTTCCACAGAACTCGAGCCTGTGGGAGGGGATTTTTTACGGGAGGGTCGGGGTGAGTCTCCATTGAGACTTGTTAATTCTCCCGAGCTACCGGTAGCCAGTGAAGCCCCTATTAACAGAGTTACCTGTTACTCGTGTGGGAAAAATGGGCATAAGAGCTTCCGATGTCCCCAAGTACGATGCCATCTTTGTCGCCAATTAGGGCACATAAGTCGAAGTTGCCCCGTTTGCACCAATCTTGACGGGTTGGTTACCACAGGAGGACCTGCCTTGTCAGATTGTGCTGGGTCGACTGCTGCCGTTCGAGGCGTTACCGTGTATGGGGCTCGGAAGGGGGCAATGGTAGTTCCGGTCAGGGTTGGGTCTGTTCCAGTGAGTGCGAAAGTGGATACTGCTTCTCAGGTAACAGTGATGAGTCCGGAATTATTTGGAAAGTTAGGGCTTATGGGACTGTCATCCACTCCCATTAAGCTAACTGGTGCATTTCAGGGTACGGCCAGTATGGGAATGTTGGTTCGACAGGTTCCCCTTTCCATTGCAGGGTTTAACTGTTTTGGAGACATGGTTGTAGCCCCAGTGGTTCAGGATTTGTTACTGGGCTCGGACTTTCTGTCCGCTTATGGCTGTGTCGTTGACTTTAGGAAGAAGGCCCTGGTTATTGGGAACATGGGGGTTCCTGCAGTAGAATGTTAATGCATGATCACCGGTTTGGACAATGCTTCAGTTTAGTTCTCTTTTAGCATTGGTAATGTTAGGGGGCAATGCAGATTGGCAGTGGGCAATGGCATGTGGCGCCATCTAGCACACTGTTTTGAGTTGATTTTGATGTTGGTGATGTCTTTGTATTTTGATATAGGTGATGTGGCATTTTGGTTTGATGTTGTGTAGGTTGTTTTTTGGTTGTTGGGGGAAAGATAAAAAAAAAAGATAAAATGTCTGACAAGAAATCTGTGATATGTGTGGATGTTGAATAGTGATGTGGGGTGTTGGATAATGGTGTGTTGGTTGATTTGTGATGTGTGGACCTATATTTTAGAATGATCATTTTTGGTAGATTGAGTGTTCAGTAGAGTGTGGTGTGTGTACCTATTATAGAACAGTTGGTGTGTTGGGAGAACATGTGATGTGTGTTGGAAAAATGTGCGGTTGTGTGATGGAGATATGTTCAACTTTTTAGGGGGTTAGGAGAAAGGCTCGAGTGCAAGTGGAGTGAATGGGGTTGTGGAATGGTGGTTTGGGTTAAATTTTATCTGTGGGTTCAACCCTCACGGTTGGCATATCATTCGGCAATGGTTAAATGGTGTTAAATGTACATGTAAGTTACTTGGATGCTATATGAGTTTTTGCCGAGGAGAGTGCGAATTGTGAGGGATGATTTAACAAGGGGAGAGAATGACGGGGCAATCCATGTTGGAGACACAGGGCCAAAGGAGTTTGTGGCCACAACTCTGCTTGTGTCTTCTCTATGGAAGCCCCAGTGAGTTATGCACCGGTGTTTGTCATCCCGGTTTAAATTTATTGAATCAGGGTCTGAAATAAAAGTCAGACATCGGACAAGCCTTGACCTTGTTTGGTTGAATGCTTACTGTGGAGCATTATGTCTGATCAAATTCGGGGATCATTTTGGATATGTTTATTCAGACCCTGGCTAATTGATCATTGGCAATGCGGTAACATCAGCAACGCAGTGCACTTCTGTTCAATGGATTCCGATATTCCTTCTGGTCCTGCAGATTCATCCACATGTTGAGTTGACGTGTTAGCGGCACCTTGTGCACGGGTGTTTCACATGCGTTGATTCTTCATGCGTGTGTCTCTGTTGATGCATACAGAGGATACTGGTTTCCTGAAGCCTTGAGCTATATGAGTAGTCCCACAATGTATGGAGGACTGACAGGCAGTTACTGTTTTAGTCAGACTATGTTCGCTAGCCAGTCAATCAACTATTGAGAGACTGAGTGTCTTGCAGTTATTGCCTTAGTCAGTCTACTCTTGATGGGATATCTGATATAGCCAGTCCCTCTAGTTACTTGAGTCTGGCAGTTATTTCTTGGTCAGCCTGATTATAGCCAGTCTTTCAATTTATCAGGGACTGATAGGTTTTCAAACTGAGCAAGCTCTCAACGAGTGCTGACAGTCTAAAAGTTATTGTCGCTATTGTCGTTAGTCAAAACTTGATAGACTGTCTGATATAGTCAGTCCCTCAATGTAGGAGAGTCTGGCAATTATCTCATTAGTCGGTCTGTTTCTTGACAGGCTGTATAGTGTAGCCAATCTCTCAGTTTAAGAGGGGCTGACAGACTATAAAATGTCAGGTGCATTTTGTCAAACATATTCTCGGACTGTCTGATATTGTTGGTCCCTCAATTTAGGAGAGTCTGGCAAGTATTTCCTTAGTCAGTCTGTTTCTTGACAGGCTGTATAGTGTAGCCAGTCTCTCAATTTAAGAGGGGCTGACAGATTATAAATTCAGTGAGCCCTTAATTTATGAGGGGAAGGGGAGGTTGTGGGGAAAGGTAGATTCCATAGTGAGTCGGACTGGTACTTAAAGTGGGCCAGTTCGCTCCAGCTCCTTTGGGTCTTCTTTGGGAAATTAGAGGTCTGTTGAAAAATCGACCCGAGGGTTGGGGTTAGAGATCAGCTTCCATGATCTGGGGTTGGGTATTTTATTGTCGGACTAATATTACGTAGTTTGTTATTAGGTAATGTCCGGTTTTTAGCCCAGTTCAAAGTAGAGAAAGCTTTAGGTACAGTTCCGTACTTTTATGGTATGTTTTTTTTATCATTGGGAATACTTTGCTGGAGTTTTAGACTCTGTCAGTCGCTGGTATGCCCTTCCCCAAAAAGAAAAGGGGGAAGAGTGTAGTAAGACTAGGTTTTCTCACTTGCCAGAATTAGACCATTAACGAATAGTGTCAGATTGTTGCAGGGGAGTGCTTTATTATAGAGTTATCTCCCCTTGGTAGAGGGCGCTGATTGTCTACTAGCCAATGAGAGTGACTCGCGGGCTTGCAAGAAAAACCAGAGAACGACTTGACCTGGACTGCAAGAGACGTGACACGACTTCTCTCAGGGTTTTAACCGGCAGGTAAGGCTGTCTTCTATACTGGCTAATATCTAGGTAGCAGAAGTTACTACACCCCATTCACCCAGACCGGAAGTGACGTCATACCTACAAGAGCGCCCCTGGCGGAAAAAAGGAACCAAGAGTTACCTCCCTGGAAAAAATGACTTTAAATAGCTTTTGTATACTACGAAGAGACACGGACCTGGCCGAAGAGACACGGACGTCACCGAAAAGACACGGAGGCCACCGAAGAGACACGGAGGTGAACAACATTGTGGAAAAACCCCACAGACAGGTCAGTACATGTCCTATCATGTTCTGAAGATGGCGGATCTCACCGAAAAGACACGGACGTACCCGAAAAGACACGGACGTACCCGAAAAGACACAGACCTCACGGAAAAAACACGAAGGTGAACGACATTGTGGAAAAACCCCACAGACAGGTCAGTACATGTCCTATCATGTTCACAGGTCACGCCCCATTCACCCAGACCGGAAGTGACGTCATACGGGACTGGTGGCGCCCCCTGGCGGAAGCAGGGAACCAAGAGTTACCTCCCTGGAAAATGTGACTTTAAATCACGGCTATATACTACTCAGGGCACGACCGTCTCAGCGCCCTATGAGCCACACAGGGAGTATTGCTTTCTCATAAATTTTATTGTCCCCCGATGTTACATTATACCCAAACTCAGGGAGTCGCTTTGGACATGTTTACAAGTCATAAAACTACAGCGACATTAGTCTTAATCGCATTTTTGTTATTTTCCGATGATAAGCCCTCCTCCAATGAGAATCTTCGTCCATCACTGGCAGGATTTTTTTCTCTTCTCATTATCCAATAAGAATACACCCTCTTCAGGCATCAGAGTCGCTTACTTCCAGTCCGGGGTTCTCCGAGGGCAACATGTCCTTGAACGGTTGTTTTCGCATTTTGACAGCGTTTTTAGGACCTCCGTGGGCGATAATCCTATATCCTCTTCTGAGCAGATCTGCTTTTCATTATGGACCTGTGCCTAAGATCTCTCTTCATTTCAAGAGGAATCGAGGTATATTTTTCATAGAGCGCCATGGCAGAGAACGAACTCTCATCAGGTAAAGAGCTATCACTGCCATCGCCAGAAAAAGAGTTCTCAGTGTCTGTATCAAGGGGCAAGCTCTCAGTGACCTCATCGGCGTCTTCGGCATTGGATTCTTGTCTTCATACCAGTGTATGTTCTCCTTGTGTCGCATCATATCAAAGTGTCTGCTGAACGCACATACTCACTTAAAACATGTATAACCCATGCTGATCGTTGAATGTCGACTGTGCACATCTTTGAGATATACTTGATTCCATGGACGTAACACAGTAACGCCCGCTAACGCCAATCTTAACACTTCAACGCCCTCAAGGTGAAATAGCTCAGAAGCTCTGATGGTTTAGATATCCCATGGAATTTACACTAATTCATCGAAATCCACGGACGCCCGTCAACGTCCATCTCGACGCCTTAACGCCCTACATTAACGCTTTAACGTCCATCTCAACGCCTAACGCCTTATGTTAACGCCTTAACGCTCTATGTTAGCGCCTTGACGCACTATCGTAACTCCATAACGCATTGTCAGCCAGCAATGACCCTGTGCTCGAAGGGATAGATACAGATTGACTCTTTTTTTTGGATTGAAATTGCAGTTTAAGGGCCGCTTCCCGTACGGATTTCGCAGCCCATCAACTCAATGTTTTATTTTAATTACACGTTACATTTCTTAGTTTGTTTACAAGTGCTGTATTATCAAATAAACAAATAAATAAGTAAATAAATATATAAATAAATAAATAAATAAGTAAATAATAATAAATGTGCGGATGGAGATATAAATAGTTTGGAATAGAAGATTTGTCTATGTACAGGTTCATCGCTTGGTTTTTGATTAGGTTATATTGGTAAGTATGTGTTCATTGTATATTGTAGTCGCGTGGGTGATTCCTTTGTCTTTGTACCCCTCTGTACACACAACGCCGTCCAGAAAAAACTGGGAGAACCATAGGCGGGTTCTTCCAGAAATCTGTGCCTGTAACAATTGCTTGGAGTGGGTATTGGGGTACAGGATGGCAGGTCTACATCCTATATAAAGACTGACTCTATTGGTTCACAAACGTTCTTATACCAGATTGTATACAATAAACGCTTTAATCAGACCACATGTGTCGTTAATAATATATCAACATGTGATAGGCAGGATTGTCAGAGACCTTGTACATGTTTTTGTCACGTATGCAAAGGACCTATTTCGGTAGGAGATTAGCCTATATAAAAGACGGCTCAATGTGAGTACTGCCTTGTCTGAAATATTATAACGGGCGAAAGTGTAAACGTAGTTTAATACCGATTAAATTATTCAATTTATGCATATATCAACGTTTCTACACTAGCTCCGAAACAACAAAGCCCTAGGCGATTTGGGGGTATGTCCGAGCCTGGGGGTGGGGGATTTCTGCCCAGCCACACTTATTTTCGTTACCCATTAGAGGGCTGAAACTTTATATATTATATATTTTGGACAACCTCTAAAAGACAAAGTAAAGAAATCCCAGATGGCTGCCATGATGTCATCATTTTGGACCGTTATCGCCTATTCTTTTGTACCCGATTTTCCGATGTTTTTATTCGATATTTTCTCTAATTATTTTGACAGAGAATAATTAGTTTTGACAAAATAAATATACGTTATGCCGAACTGTAACATTTGATCCTAATTAGTTTTGACAAAATATATATACGATATGCCGAACTGTAACATTTGATCCTAACCTGGTTTAGAACATGACGTCAGTGTGACAACTTTTTTTTACATTTCCTTTGTGAGTGAGTTAGTGAATATGATTTAAAGTCGCTTTCAACAATATTTCAGTTATATTGCGACATTTGGTTTCTATTCCTTTTCACACACGGAACCCCACGCGTGCCTCAGTTAGTCGCCTCTTACGAAAAGTTGTCTTGAGGACCTGAGGCCTATTCTTACCATGACCTGGGGTGTGCACAACGACACTCCAGGTCAACCAGGGGAGCCCCACGGGGCTTATATATATTGTAGGAAGTTTCAGCCCCCTAGCCCAAGGAGTAAGAAAACTATTGGGAGGGGGAGGGTGTCAATATCGGGTAGGCCGCAAATGGCTCTGTTCAGTTTTAGTTAATGAAATTCCATATAGGTCGAATGCTCGAAAAAGAGGAAGTTTACATGACAGTAAAAATAGAGAAAATTCTATAGACGAAATATTTTAAGTCCTTTGATATTTGAGTTCTAGTCCACATCATGAACAACACAATCTGTAATTGTGTGATGCTCATACAATAGACCCAAATTTAAAAAAAAATCATCTTCTTAAAATTACGACATGGAATTTTCTCTGTTGAAGATATATACAACGTAGTTATGGTATTTCTGGTAAATATAATTCAAAGAAACCAAAACGAATTTTTACACAGGTCTGGGTAAGTTCCAAAATTTTTCAACTGTTGAGTGAAGATTTCTTGAAACAATTTCAGGTTGGTCAACAGGTTGTGCTTTATTTAATAGCTTAGAGGTACATCCGATAAGTGCATCAATATCAAATTAGTATCAATGCAAGCAAAGATAGAGCAGCTGTCCCCTACTATGGGGAAATATCAGAAGAAATGGCTATGGTCACGTTATAACGTATAGTTCCAAAGGCTGCCGGACAGACCATATTCATGAATCATTACAAAAATTCCGCGCTATGTTTTCTGACTGATTTTCACTGAAAATAAAAGAGAAACACCCCAATTCGACATATCCAATGTGAAAACGCCTAGCAGCTCAATAATTTAGATAATCATGGTAATATAGGCTCGCGTACGTGTAGAGTGGCCCCATGACGTTCAAAACGTCAGCCTGCGCCGGTTCCGACTTATGGCACGGTGCCAAGTGCGCAGGAAACGATGACGTCATGCGTACGCGTTGACGTTAAACGTGTAACTAAACCTCTCTATTAAAACACTTATGAACTTGTGACGGATCCAATATCATGAAACCTGGACCCTTGGCCAGACTTGGCCAAGCAGACCTGACCTCGGCCTGCGGCCTCGGTCAGGTCTGCTTGGCCAGTCTGACCTCGGGTCCAGGTTTCATGATATTGACTCCGTCACAAGTTAATAAGTGTATATTGTGAGATATCACATGCCCGCCAATGGACCAATCACACGGGATATTCGCCACCAATCATATAATAATAAGTGATGCAGCACGCTTGTGCGTGGTATATGACATTTATTTTCCGCTCCGTCAAAGTTATCTGACATTCAGGTATACCTTCAGTCTGTCTCAAAGTTATAGCATTTTTACCGAAAGTGGAGCACCGCGGCGAACACCTGCAGTGCTGTGACGTTGACGGCTAGCGGGGATAACCATAGTGAGCGCGCGCGTAATTGATACTTCCCTGCAATTTGCAACAATGTTCGCATTGACTAACTGGGAAGCGACGCCTCATTCGAAAATTCTTTTCATCAATGTGGAAGGCATAAACCAACATTTTTTAGCTAATTTAATAGAATCCCGTAATAAATATTCGATTTTGCATGTCCGAATCGAAATAAAGACCTCGGAACGAAGTTGGTTTCAAATTTCCGAAATAAAGACCAGATGATCGATCATAGAATTATTAAAGTCTGCTAAACTTTTCTTCTTCATTAGTCAGATGCTCAGAACGGTGAGGTTTACGTCCCATTCCATCTTTCTTCAGGGCCCGTCTCTTCGCTTGCAGCACGTTTCTCGATGACTTGAACTGCTCTCCCCGTATTATACTTGCAGCGTAATGATGTTCAGACAGATGTCTATCCAAGCTATTTTGAAAACCCCGAATTGTATCGGGCTCATACTCTCCTCCATCTTTCTTCTTCACTGTCAAGTAGAAGGAATGGAGAAGGGTGTTCAGCTCCGACGGTGTCATTTCCCACAACTGACGGTTATCCTCGGGCGTAGTTTCCTTCATCCACTTCAGAAAGATTTTTACATCATTTTCCGTTTTTTACGGGTGTTAACTGGAATCTGATCTTGCACAAAGCTGTCGATTATACGCTCTCTTCGAACATCTTGTCTACCGCTGTCACTACATCCTCCCCACAGCGCATGCTCCATTTCGCAGGCTCATTACCATCCCTGCCGCCAATAGCGGAAGTTGACCTTTACTACGTTGCTGTGACGTATAGGGGAAAACCCACGTACACGCACGGTTCAGTTTGAATCCGGCCGAACAACTCCTTCAGTGTTGCACATGAGCGAACTACTTTTCAAATGCTCTGTCCAGATAAGGAGAAAAATAATCTCCAGATAATTCTTTTTAACGCTAGATCAGCAGAGGTATTATACAGACTTGAAAAGTAATGGAAATGTTCTGCAAACATCTATTTTGCTATATATGATGTAACTTCCGGCGAATTGCGCGAAGGCCCCGAATCCGGTCCAAAAATCTGACTGGTGGCTGGGGTGTTATTAGACCCCCAGCGAGGTGGTTGCTGTCACTAGTGTCTGACCGACTGACAGAATCAGATGGCACTGCGACACGTACATATAATCCTGAGTTACCCCCCTTTGAAAGAATCCAATACGCAGTCTTGACGAGTCCAATAACACTTTCTGACGAGTCCAATAACACTTGCTCGCGGATCCAATACGGTTCTTGGTACTGGACCGACACGTGGTACAAATAAACGGTTTTCATTGGATTATAAAATTAAATGTATAATAATCCGTATTCTTACGGCTATTATGGGTTATGGACTCGTTACGGGTTTTACGGGTTCTGGATTTTGTCATCTATGAGCACTCAAAACATCAGTTGCACCACCCCGTAATATCTTACGGGTATTACGGGTTATGAACTTTTATGGATTTTTATGGGTTCTGGATTTTGTCATCTATGAGCACTCAATACATCAGTTGCACACATACGTACCACCCGTAACTTCTTACGGGTTTTACGGGTTAGGAGTATTCATCTCTAATAGTCATCATAGGATACGTATATAACACCCCGTAACTCTTTACGGGTTACTTACGGGTGTTATGGGTTACAGGTTTGTTACGGGTTACAGGTTTGTTACCGGTTATGGGTGTTTGTGGCTCATCTAAATAATGTATGGGACGTATGTGTGTTGGGGTAAGGCATCTTTATTTGTCACTCAGTGCCATATCATCAGTGTGAGAACCCATATGTTACCTTATTTATTGACAGGTCTTCTAGTTGAGAATGCTGAGAGCAATCTGACTTCTGGTCGGACCGTCCAGTCTTCGATGTATTTATATCTTCCCGGTCGTGATCTATAGCGCTCCCCCCTATCGGGAACCTCACAAACTTCCAAAACACTGTACAGCCACCCATAAGAGTTCACTCTACGGCTTAATAAACACTTCTCTTTCAGTAATCCCAAGAGAATAAATAACTCTTATTCCTCTAAGAATAATCAGGGCATTAGTTATCACTAACAGCGACAATAAGTAGTTATAGCAAGATACGAATCGGTCAAGATATGTCGTCATGAAACAACATGACGGACATCGGCTAGAACTTGTTGGAAAAGATGCACAAAAACAGCTATAACTTCATAAAAGAATTATGTCATCACCTGTCAGCAATTGCTAATGATCTCTACCAAACACTGATACAATTCATCAAGAAAACAATTAGAATTACTCTTCACATTTACGTTTACGGTCATAACACGAAAATTAGGCCATCGATAACACATTTTCGTCTCACTACCCTCTGCTTAATTGTCAGCCTTCCACGCCTACAATAAACCGAGTTAGGTGCAGGATTGGCTTTTTTTTAGATACTTTTCAAATTTCCTATGCTTTAACATGGTGCTAAATAGCATACTTGGCAATATTGTGTAGATATTTTTGCTAAACTTCGCAGTAGGCAGAAAAGTGGGTTACTTTAATAGCATCTATATTCAATATTTAGCACTTTTATAATCTAGTCTAATTAGAATATATTCGCATTAAAATATCTGTAACACCGTGTCGGAGGAAGGACAATATATTCAATATTTAGCACCTTTATAATATTATCTAATTAGTATAGATTCGCACATAAATATGTAGCTGACGTCTGAGAACAGACAATATATTGAATATTTAGCACTTTGATAATATCATCTAATTAGAAGAGATTCGCAGTTAAATATCTCGCTGGCCTCCGAGAAAGACAATATATTCAATATTTAGCACCTTTATAATATCATCTAATTAGAAAAGATTCGCACTTACATATGTAGCTGGCGTCTGGGAAAAGATAATATATTCAATATTTAGCACTTTTATAATCTATTACTAAATAGAAGAGATTCGCAGTTAAATTTCCACAAGAGCCTTTTCGGAGAAATGACAATATATTCAATATTTAGCACTTTTAAAATCTAATCTAATTAGAAGAGATTCGCATTAAAATATCTGTAACACCGTGTCGGAGAAAGGACAATATATTCAATATTTAGCACGTTTATGATATCATCTAATTAGAATATATTCGCATTTAAATATGTAGGTGACGTTTGAGAACAGACAATATATTGAATATTTAGCACTTTGATACTATCATCTAATTAGAAAAGATTCGCAGTTAAATATCTATCTGGCGTCTGGAAAAAGACAATATATTCAATATTTAGCACCTTTATAATATCATATAATTAGAAAAGATTTGCTCTCAAATATGTAGCTGGCGTCTGGGAAAAGACATTATATTCAATATTTAGCACTTTTATAATCTATACTAAATAGAAGAGATTCGCAGTTAAATATCCACAAGACCCTTTTCGGAGAAAAGACAATATATTCAATATTTAGCACTTTTATAATCTAATATAATTAGGAGAGATTCGCATTAAAATATCTGTAACACCGTGTCGGAGAAAGGACAATATATTCAATATTTAGCACCTTTATAATATCATCTAATTAGAATATATTCGCATTTAAATATGTAGGTGACGTTTGAGAACAGACAATATATTGAATATTTAGCACTTTACTGTCCAACCATGCGCGATACAAAGTAGTGCCGGCAACAATGCATTCATCACATTCGTCCCTCCTTAAACAAGAATGACTCCTGTCATTCGAACGGACATTTCTGACAGTTGGTCTACATGCATCATTCAGCAATGTTTCAGATAGTACAGAACCTAATCAATGCTGGCGGTACAGATGCTTAAAGTTAGCCGTGAGACAATTCATTTTCCGATAGCAGAACATTGCTAGAGCTATATGTTATCAAATATAGTATCCAAATACAATTCATCAAAAAGAAGTAATGATTAGCAGTAAACATCTGACGCTAAAATAAGACATTTGAAAGGAAACAATTTATCGATTTGGCAACCATAACTTCCGTCCCTCCTAAGGTTAAAGGTAGGGGTTTAGACAAAGTTCGGTATGGGTTTTCAAGGTGAAGGATCGAAACGAGTGATCGGTTTCGGAATTCTGGATGAACGTCGAACAGGTGGAGTGGGTGAATTATGCCCCACTGCCTGATTGGGATATGTGGAACTAGTTTGTGTAGGGCTATTAGCGGGTGGAGGGAAGCAGTTAGCTGACAGCACAGGTTGCGACGCACGGCCAACAGGTGCCTCAGTTTTGTCACCTCCATGTAGTTCCATTAACTCCTCATCTGGATCGGTATCGTCGGGGATTCCACTGTCCGGTATGTCCTTCTGTGGTGTTTGAGCCGTGTCTCCAGCACCTGCCTCTGCAGGCAGAAGTCTATCCGGTTTACTGTAAGCCCTCTTCAAATTTCGGAAGTTGGCCACTGTTCGATGATTGGTGTCCAAGCAATGGATCTCGTAGGTGACAGGTCCCATCACCTTAACAACGGTGTACGGGCCAAGCCAGCGGTCAGCAAACTTCTTGGACTGCCCGTCGAATACCTGGCGCTTCAAGTAGACCGAATCACCAAGAACAAAGGGGTTTCCGCGGACCTTCCGGTCATGAAAGTTCTTTTGTCGATCGGTTGCAGATTTCATATTGATCTGGACTTCGTCGAAGGCTTTCAGGATCCGCTGATGGAGGGCAACAGCATATTCGTCCACACTCTTTGTCGGAGGTGCACTTTGGTTAGTGCCGAAGAGGATGTCCATTGGCGATCGGGGTAGTCGGCCATACACAAGAAAAGCAGGTGGATATTTCGTGGACGTATGCTGAGCATTATTGTATGCCATACACACGAGAGGTAAGTATTTGTCCCAGCTTCTAATGTTGCCAGAAGCACACTGTTTCGTAGTAATGGCCAATGATTCAGCTATAACCTTGTTTGATCGTTCCACTTGGCCGTTGCAACTGGGAGTGTAGGGGGCCGTCCTTGTCTTCTTCATCTGCAGCACGGAGCAGAGTGATGTCATCAGTTTGGAGGTAAAGTTTGCTCCCTGGTCAGAATGGAGTGTCTCTGGTATCCCAAAGTGAGGAATGAATCATTCTACTAGTGTCTCTGCTACAGTGGTTGCTTCCTGGTTGGAGAGTGCATATGCTTCGATATACTTGGTAAACTTGCACTGCAGGACCAAAATATACTTCTTCCCACGGCTTGATGTAGGTAGCGGTCCCTGGAAATCCATGGAGACAAACTGAAAGGGTCTCGATGCCAGGATCGGATTGAGTGGGGCTGTCGGTTTTGGTGTAGGTGACTTTCGAGCAGCATAATTGGTGACATCCATTGCAGTACGCCTTTACATCTGTTTGCCATTTTGGCCAGAAAAATCTGTGGCGGATGTTGTTCAAGGTTTTGTCTTGCCCTAAGTGTCCAGCTGTAGGGTTATCATGTGCGGCCACCAATACATCTGGTATTAAACTCTGGGGAACGACAATCAACCACTCTCGATTGTTCTGAGAAAAGTCTGTATCTTTTTTGTAAAGGACACCATCAAGGACACGCAGGACTGGAAGGCACCTCCAGAAAGCTTTCAGCTCAGCAGAAGCGTGTTTGATTTTGTTGGCAGGGATTTTTGTACCAGCCAGGGCCCAATCGACTACTTTCCGGATTGTAGGATCTTCTTGCTGAGCCACTTCAACTACATTGTTACTCAAGGGTGCGGCAAATATGATTTCGGTTGAAGCGAGGTCCGGTTGGCTCACAGCATAAATGGCTTTGATGGATGGATCATCTGATTTGATTGATGATGGAATTCTGGACATGGCATCCGCATTTGCGTTGGCCTTGCCAGGCCTGTACTTCATTTCGCAATGGAACTCTTCCATTTCAAGGCTCCAACGAGTCAAACGGGAGTTGATGTTCTTGTGGTTCCTTTAGTACACAAGAGGTTTGTGGTCGGTGAGTAGGTCGAATGGTCGACCATACAAGTAAGGGCGAAATACTCTGCACGCCCACACGATTGCCAAACATTCCCTTTGTATTGTAGGATAGTTCCTCTCTGCTGGGTTTAACGTTATAGAAGCGTATGCAATTACACGCTCCAAGCCATTCTGGACCTGTGATAGCACTCCTCCGAGAGCATGCACACTGGCATCGGTATGAAGCTGAAAAGGTTGTGAGAAATCCGGGAATGCAAGTATCGGATGCGATGTGAGGGCTTCCTTTAATGTTGCAAAAGCGATGTCACAGGCTGCGGTCCACACAAATGGAACCTTCTTCTCGGTGAGACGAGTCAGTGGTCGAGCAATGTGGGGAAAGTTCTGGATAAACCTTCTGTAGTATCCCGCCAGACCAAGGAAACTGCGTACCTCCTGAGCATTTTGGGGTGGTGGATAATCTGTTACTGCCGCCGTTTTCTGTGGGTCGGGAGAAATCCCCTCTTTGGATATCCGGTGACCTAGGTACAATGTTTGGGACCGTGCCAGGTGACATTTGGTAGGTTTCAATGTTAGGTGTGCAGCTCGTATACGACGAAACACGAGTTCCAGGTGGTGGAGATGGTCTTCAAAACTCTTGGAGAAAATGACAATATCATCCAAGTAGAGCATGCAAATGTCCCACTGAAGGCCACGCAACACCAGCTCCATGAGACGAGTAAATGTAGCCGGGGCATTCACCAACCCAAATGGCATTTTCCGGAAGTGATAGAGGCCTCCGTTTGGTGCTGCAAATGCTGTTTTGAGTCGAGATTGCGGGTCGAGAGGGATCTGCCAGTAGCCACTGGCTAGGTCCAAAGTTGAAAATATACAGGCTCCAGACAGAGTCGAGTGTTTCATCCACCCTAGGTAAGGGGTAGCTGTCCCTTTTTGTTACAGTGTTCAGCTTCCGCAGATCTATACAGAAGCGTATTTGTCCATCCCGTTTCTTGGCAAGTACGATGGGGAATCGCCAAGGGCTATCACTTTCCTCTATGATGCCTTGAGACTCCATGTTATGAATTTGATTTCTTACAGTTTCTTTCAGGGCCCATGGCATTCGTCTAGTGTTCTCTTTAATAGGGCGTGCATCTCCTGTGTCAATGGAATGGTAGACCAAGTCAGTACATCCTAGTTTATTGGGGTTGGATGAGAAGATATCGGTATACTGCTTCAATAACTCCTGTAGTTGGGATGTTTGTTCTGGGGGTAGACCGGCAGATGAGAGGTCAGGTAAGTCACCTGAGCTAGGGGTCTCTGCATGCAGACATTCGTTGACACGGTGTACTGGCTGTGCATCCAATCTTGCAGGTTTGGGTGTCAACTGAACATCTTGCCGCCAGCGTGTCACGCTGTAAGTCTTTTCGGCCCATGCTACTTGAGTACCTTTGGGAAGTGTCACTGGTTGGGCCCCTGAGTTAATCATCATCAGCATGGCACTGTTATTCTGGATGCGTGTTAAAGTATGTCCAATGAGAACATTTGTTTTCTCAGTCAGACCACAGATGGAGTCTAATGTCACATCATAACAATGTTTCTGAGCTGAACTATCCACTTTTACTGGAGTTATCAACTGTTCACCTGGGGCAATTTCAATGTCCTGGTGGATTGATACACGGTACACAGATGGAGCTCTGGATTCTGTGATGATAGGGATAACAGCAGATCTTGTTCCATTGTCCATGACTTCAACGAGTCTCTGGCCATAGTTAATGCGAACATGATGTTCC
>JAVTVY010033426.1:0-14787 GCA_036873755.1 Hanleya hanleyi
ATAAGGTCTGATACTTTTCAATATCGATGCGTGCTTATGCGAAACAAAAGTGAAAGTTAATCTACATACATTATGTTCGATTTATTTTGTTTTTGGTGCATTTTGACGGTATATTTTCTGTTTGTTTTGAATGAACATTAAACCGTTGCTCGATCTGGAGCTCAGTTCCCACTCTCATGTTTTTGATTGCATGGGTCTCTCCATTTTTCATAACTGGATGTCAAACTGCATAAGTTCAGCCTTGTTCAATCTATGAATGGCTCTCCCAGAAAGTGTCGAATTTACGCATGCAAACGCTGTGTTGTGGTGCATTATGATAGTAGGATTACGGCATTTGTATCACATCACAGTGTTTTGCCTCTCAACCCATCCCACCCCTCTCCCCCAGCTCCGCCGTGCCTGAATAGGTGTTAGTAAAATCCGTCTGCATTTCACATTTTTTCGCTTGGCTGTTTAGGAGTGGACTACAGCTATACCTATACAATTATCAGCATGTCTGACCCATTTTTAATTCTTTGAAGTGAGCCGCCATACCGCTCGAGCCAACGCTACAAGCTCCTCAATTATCTGTAATGTAATTTTGGCGATATTATCGGACCAACACAGAGAATCCATGTGAATTGGCAGGTTTGGGCATAGAGTCATAGGGTTGCCTTTTAGTCGGCAGACGCCGTCAACTTTTCCCACCTCTATAGCCTACATATCTCTCCACTTTATCCAAAGTTTATTACTTCAATGGCATTATCAGACTTCATACTGCATATCTAAACGCATCTTCTCTAGCCAAGTCGACGTACATCACGTTGCTCTGTAATTGACTTGGCTGGTGAGGATGATCTAAACGCTGTTTCACCGGGGAGTTGTCAGTTAACAAAATAAAAGCTGCAGAAGTAAGACGGAATTTCATTGGTGGATTAAGTCGTTATAACGACTTAATGCTGCAATTTCATTGGTCAATTAAGTCGTTATAACGACATAATAAAAAAAAAAAAAAAAAAATAGCCCCCATTTTTTTTTTTTTATTATTATTAAGTCGTTATAACGACTTAATAAGAAGAAAAAAAAATTTCAGCCCCCATTTTTTTTTTTTTTTTTTATTAAGTCGTTATAACGACTTAATAAGAAGAAAAAAAAAATTTCAGCCCCCATTTTTTTTTTTTTTTTTTTTTTAAGTCGTTATAACGACTTAATAAGAAGAAAAAAAAAAATTTCAGCCCCATTTTTTTTTTTTTTTTTTTTTTAAGTCGTTATAACGACTTAATAAGAAGAAAAAAACAATTTCAGGGGTTGAAAAAAATTATTTCCATGTCCCTTTTACGGCTCCGTAATAAACTGGGACTCACTACCCTTTTAATCACTTTGAAATTACTCCTGTGTTAATAAGTACAATTTTTGTGACAATAGGGGGTAGGGTTACAAGAATAGTCTTATCTTCCATAATTATTATCCAATCTTTATAATGTTGGTCACATATTATTCAGCATTGATTGCTGCATCGAATATTTACAAGATAATATCACTATTTGTTGGATATGACGTCACACAGGGACCATACATACAAAAGTAGGAGTAGTAGCGAAAGCGGGCGTTTTGGGGTGCGTGAGGGTGTGCTTGAGCGATTGAGGGACCATTCTTGGTTCGAATGCGTCGTGTGAGGTGGCAAAGTGAAGCCCTCGGTATGTAGACCACGGCTTGAGGGATCTCCACATGATCTGTGACGTCATTGGTGACGTCATCAGTAGGAGTAGTAGCCAAAGTAGGCATTTTGAGGGTGCGAAGGAAGGTTTTTGGGGTAGAGATGGACCATCCGTGGTCTAAATGGACCGTGTGGGGTGTCATCTTGTAACTCTCTGCATGTAGACGACGAATGGTATGGTTTTTGTTGGAAGTCGCATCGTGCGACTCATGCGCAGTAGAGCAGTAGCAACAAAATATGTCATTTTGGGCTTGGGCAATCAAGGGACCCATGTTTGGTCCAAATGGACAGGTTGGGGTATCCTAGTGAAGCTTTCGCGGGATAGTCAGACAGGCGTGTTTTTTATTGGAATTCAGGCCAATCTGCACATGCGCAGTTGGGGTGTAGTAAGTAAAGTGGTCATTCTGGAGGTGCGCAGGGGTATATCTGAGAGATTGAGGTCCTATATCTCATCCAAAGATGGAGTGTAGGGTATCATCTTGAAGCTCTCGTGGAGTAGACCACGACTTGAGGGATTTCCATGTCATCTGTGACGTCATCAGTACGGGTGGTAACGAAAACGGCCATTTTAGGGGTGCGTAGTGGTGTGTTTGTGTGACTGAGGGACCATTCTTGGTCCGAATGGGACGTGTGGGGTATCATATCGAAGCTTTCGTGGAAAAGCGTCCGACTGGTCCGGTGTGTCATAGAAGTAGGGGATATGACTAGCGTGCGCAGACAGCAAATAGTGGAAAAGGGGCACTGGAATGGAATTTTAGCCTCGAGCTGAACCATCCGTGGTCTGAATGGGTCGTGTGGGGTTTCGTGGTGAAGGGCTCGTAGGGTAGCGTCGGATTGGACTGGTGTGTAGCCTAGTATCATCGTTCTGCAAATGTGCAGTCTGACAGTTCTTATCCAATCAGAAGCCGCCATTTGAGAAACTACAGAGCTCGGAGCTGTGGGATGGGTCGGTTGAGTACTTGGAGCTCGGAGCTCTCGGAGCTCTTGGAGTCGGAGCTTGGAGGTCTTGGAGATAGAAAGTGATGTCAACGCAGGCATGCACACGTACCTGTGGTACACCCTGTACACTATAGCCCGTAGTGCATGTGGTACACCAGGATGCGTGCGATGATACCAGTCCAATCCGACGCTACCCTACGAGCCCTTCACTACGAAACCCCACACAAACAATTCGGACCACGAATGGTCCACCTAGAACCTAAAATCCCATTCAAGTGACCCTTTTCCACTATTTGCTGTCTGCGCATGCTAGCCATATCCCCTACTTCTATGACACACCGGACCAGTCGGACGCTGTTCCGCGAAAGCTTCGATATGATACCCCACACGTCCCATTCAGACCAAGAATGGTCCCTCAGTCTCTCAAACACACAACTACGCACCCCTAAAATGGCCGCTTTCGTTACCACTCGTACTGATGACGTCACCAATGACGTCACAGATGACATGGAAATCCCTCAAGTCGTGGTCTACACTACGAGAGCTTCAAGATGACACCCTACACTCCATCTTTGGATGAGATATAGGACATCAATCTCTCAGATATACCCCTGTGCACCTCCAGCATGACCACTTTACTTACTACACCCCAACTGCACATGCGCAGATTGGCCTGAATTCCAATGAAAAACACGCCTCTCTGACTATCCCACGAAAGCTTCACTAGGATACCCCAACCTGTCCATTTGGACCAAACATGGGTCCCTTGATTGCCCAAACATGTCATTGCCCACGCCCAAAATGACATCTTTTGTTGCTACTGCTCAACTGCGCATGAGTAGCACGATACGACTTCCAATAAAAACCATACCATTCGTCATCTACATGCAGAGAGTTACAAGATGACACCCCACACGGTCCATTTAGACCACGGATGGTCCATCTCTACCCCAAAAACCTTCCTTCGCACCCTCAAAATGCCTACTTTGGCTATTACTCCTACTGATGACGTCACCAATGACGTCACAGATAATGTGGAGATCCCTTCAAGTCGTGGTCTACATACCGAGGGCTTCACTTTGACACCTCACACGACGCATTCGAACCAAGAATGGCCCCTCAATCGCTCAAGCACACCCTCACGCACCCCAAAACGCCCGCTTTCGCTACTACTCCTACTTTTGTATATATCGTCCCTGTGTGACGTCATACCCAACAAATAGTGATATTATCTTGTAAATATTCGATGCAGCAATCAATGCTGAATAATATGTGACCAACATTATAAAGATTGGATAATAATTATGGAAGATAAGACTGTTCTTGTAACCCTACCCCCTATTGTCACAAAAATTGTACTTATTAACACAGGAGTAATTTCAAAGTGATTAAAAGGGTAGTGAGTCCCAGTTTATCGACTGTTAACAAATTGTTTCTTATTTGACATGTCCTAAAGCACATAAAAAGGTGAGCCCTAGTAGCTCACGGACTAAATCTCTACAGCATATAATCCTGAAAAAAATTGTCCTCAAACACCATGACGTTTAGCTGGGGGACATCTATTAACCTGAAAACCTCCTATACCAAATTATATTTTCGATTAACTTTTATGACAATCATTACTTTGCAATTTGTTGAAGGTTTCTGTGTGTTAAACCACACGAAAAGCGATATTCCATGCATGACTGGGTCACGCAAACATTTTCAAACAAACAAGGGATTTAATTGCTTTAATTTCAAAGAAGCTGTTTCCTAAAATTTGAATAGCTATATAGCTGGAGGACATCTAGACGTTATGTGGATAGTAGTAGTATAAGAGCAACTAAACTAAGTTTTCCCCCGGATGTAACTATGACGTCACAACTTGATGGTTTGTAACGAGGCTTTTGATTGGTTGAGCTGTAAGTGTGAGGATGAATTTGATTGGTTGAGGTGTCGGCCATGTTGTAAAGCAAGATGGCGGCTGTCGGCCATGTTGTAAAGCAAGATGGCGGCTGTCGGCCATGTTGTAAAGCAAGATGGCGGCGTGGTTCGGGCATGTTCGGGCATGTTCGGGCATGTTCGTGAAGGGTCGGCCATGTTGTAAAGCAAGATGGCGGCTGTCGGCCATGTTGTAAAGCAAGATGGCGGCGTGGTTCGGGCATGTTCGGGCATGTTCGGGCAAAAAAAAAAAGTTCCGGCAAAAAAAAAAAAAATGTATTCATGCGCGGTGATGCGGTTTGGCCGTGGTTTTGGCGGTGATTCGGTCTCGGGAAAAAGCTTCCGCGGAGAAAAAAGTAGTCCCTAGATAAAATGGTCCGATGGGGTCGAGTGAGGTATCAAAGTGAAGCTTAGGTGAAGGGGCATCTAATGGGTTGGGTGTGGGGTTGACATATCGGCCTTCTGCGCATGCGCGGCGGCCGAAGGGCATGAAAATAGCCTTTTTGGAGCTATGGGAGCCCCTAGTTGACCGATGGGGTCGAGTGAGGTATCAAAGTGAAGCATTCATGAAGGGTCATCTGATGGGCTGGGCGCGGGGTTGAACTATCGGCATTCTGCGCATGCGCGGAGGCCCAAGGTTATGGAAATAGACGTTTTGGAGTTAGGGAAGCCCCTAATGGACCAATGGGGTCGAGTGAGGTATCGATGTGAAGCATTCGTGAAGGGGCATCTGATGGGCTGGGTGTGGGGTTGAAATATCGGCATTCTGCGCATGCGCGGTGGCCCAAGGGTATTGAAATAGCGGTTTTGGAGCTAGGGGAGTCCCTAATGGGCCAATGGAGTCGTAGGAGGTATCAAAGTGAAGCATTCGTGAAGGGGCATCTGATGGACTGGGCGTGGGGTTGAAATATCGGCATTCGGCGCATGCGCGGTGACCCAAGGGTATGGAAATAGACGTTTTGGAGCTAGGGGAGCCCCTAATGGTCCAATGGGGTCGAGTGAGGTATCAAAGTGAAGCATTCGTGAAGGGGCATCTGATGGACTGGGTGCGGGGTTGACATATCGGCCTTCTGCGCATGCGCGGTGGCCCAAGGGCATGAAAATAGCCTTTTTGGAGCTAGGGGAGCCCCTAATGGTCCAATGGGATCGAGTGAGGTATCAAAGTGAAGCATTTATGAAGGGGCATCTGATGGACTGGGTGTGGGGTTGAATTAGGGTCATTCTGCGCATGCGCGGTGGCCCAAGGGTATGAAAATAGACGTTTTGGCATCTAGGGGAGCCCCTAATGGTCGAATGGGGCCGAGTGAGGTATCAACGTGAAGCCTAGGTGAAGGGGTATTTGATGGCTGGGTGGGTGCATGTAAAATTTTTCCTGAAAAAAAAAATACGGAACACGGACTTTATCGAAAACCTGGGAAAATGCCTATATGGGGTATGAGGGGTATATAGGTCGCCGGGCTTAACGGGGCTTGTCTATCAACAGAGTTATCTTTCCCTAGTTCCAGGGTGGGTGTATGTAAAAATTTTCCTGAAAAAATACGGAATACGGACTTTATCCTAAATTACGGAAAAATGCCTATATGGGGTATGGGAGGTATAGGACCATCCTGGGAAACGTACTTCTATACATTTGCGGTAGGGTTGTGAGGTCTCGTTTTACTCGTCTCGTCATTTAGAACATGATATGAAGTGTCCCCGTGCGAAAAAATATGGGTATCACCAACCGTTCCCGTGGAGTAGAATTTCATCCACCAGCTTTCACTGTTGTGGAGTTTTGCACTAATGAAAACGAATGTCGTCCTCTCTCACGAAACCAAACACAAAAATTGACAAATTATACGGACTGCCACGATAAGCGAATGTATGCAACAAAATAGCGTTCCGTACTGCAGATGTCCGATAAAATCCCTCCAGTCAAGGGGGAGGGGGGGAGTGTTACACAATGTTGATTCCACAAAACCTGTTCGGTGGCCTACATCATCGTTCAAATCGCTGCACATAAAGGCTGCGTTCACCTCACCAGAACTGTATACACTTCGAAATCTGTGAAAGAATATCAATTTTCACGTTTCCTGTCTGATATCACACAAATTTACGCGTCCGCTCGAACACAACACAGCACACTCTCTCGATTACAGTCTACGGGTATACATGCAGGCGATGCATGATGCAGATCACATTATTCATCTCAGCGGACACCGAAAGGAACAAAGTTCCGTTATAAACTGCGACAGAGAATGTTCCCCAGCTCAGAAAACACAAAATGGTTGCTCAAGACCAAAATTTGCCCGGATAATAACGTCGTTCAAACCACAGCGCCATCTATACGCTTTGGTGCAAGGGAGACAACTCGGACTAGACCAATTCGAAGATCGTGTCCGCTATATTTGGCCTGTATGGGTATAGGGGTGATCGTTTTTTTTATGGCTTTTACTATGAGCTATGAGGTTGATCATGTAGAATACGATGGAAAAAAACTATGAAAGTACCGCGTAGGCTTGTATATAGATCCATATAGACCCATAGACACTCATATACTGTGATATTAGTATGTATCAATCCATACGGGGTGGACATGTTGGAGCACTAGTGGCCCGATGGGGTAGAGTGAGGTCTTATTTTAAAGCTCTCGAGGAAATAAATAAATAAATAAATAAATAAATAATAAAAAAAATCAAAAAATCGGTGAGTAGTAGACGAAGGGAAAATTGGAAAGTACTGACCATGCCCCAGACTACTTCATATGCATATCACGGCCTTAACCTTTTCACTGTTGATGACGTGCAGTGCACGTCACTGCTTTCTCTCCTCATTGTGTTCATGACGTGCAGTGTACGTCCAAGTTCGCAGTCGCTCTGTGACAGTGACGTTACGTCGGTGGGCGAAATTCTATGCATTGAGAGACACGCTGATCAAACAGAAGGTAATTCCGTCGTTGCCGGTGCATCCACAAATGGCATTTCGTATTATTTTGACATCAAAGCATGGACGACACGTCTACGTGTACAGTATTCTTGTAAAGGCCACGACATGGCAGGAGAACCCAGGTTAAACAGTGAAAGGGCTAGGGCCTATGTAAGATGTAATCTACTTCACAGTTTAGTAGTATAAAAAGCGCAATTGACCTTGTCCCGTCCAAAGAAATAAAATCGGCTCTATTTTACAGGAGTATATACGCAGGTGACGTGGGTTGTCACGTCACTTCCGGGTTTTCACTTTCGAACCCAGAAGAGTTCCATTTTTTTCCCTTAGACGTCCGTATGTTCATCCTCCAAACCCACAAGAGTTCCAATGTTCAACCGCCGGGGTGTTTTCCCGCCCCAGCGCCCCGCAGCGCGCGCGCGTCATTCCGCGTCATCCCCGGCAGTGCGCGCGCGCGCGCGCGGACGCGGGTCAAAAGGTCAAAGGGTCACCTCCAGGTCAGACGGTCCAATGTCCAATGAGACAATGTTGCGGTATCGCTATAGTCAGAGCTTGAGCACAAAAAAAGGGGATTCTAGATGAACCTGGGAAAGATGGGCAGTTCCATGTGGACCAATCAGCGGTCGAGAAAAAGAGCCAATCAGCGGTCGAGAAAAAGAGCCAATCAGCGGTCGAGAAAAAGAACCAATCAGCGGTCGAACAATCAGCCAATCGAATTGGGGTATTCACGGTGTGCTTTCGCTGACGTCCGCGCCTACATCTGGGTTCTTGTACACCCGGGTAATGTTTTTCTGGACATGGATGGGTTACCTTTGGCTCCATTCTAGGCCACTGATTGGCTAATAGAACTTATAGTCATAATCTATACGTGTTGGACGAGTCTCTTCACTCACCGTATACACGTACCTCAATGAAATGCCTGCTCCAAACCTAGACCAAAAAACACGTACTTGGTCTGTAGGCTGATTTCATTGGCTCTCTATTTTTACTATAGTGCTCTTGCATTCTAACCTTGATGGGTTACCTAGAACTTATAGTCATAATCTATACGTGTTGGACGAGTCTTTTCACTCACCGTATACACGTACCTCAATGAAATGCCCGCTCCAAACCTAGACCAAAAACACGTACTTGGTCTGTAGGCTGATTTCATTGGCTCTCTATTTTTTACTATAGTGCTCTTGCATTCTAAACTTGATGGGTTACATTTTGGCCCCATCCTACACCACTGATTTCAGTTTGACTGAATCTCCACATTGGGCATTGATGCCTTAGGAATAAAACACACAAGACAGGGTTTTTTGGTGAGATCTCATTTTTTTTTTATTCATTGAACAACAACAACGTGAGAACAACCACGTGAAAACTCAAGCCCAGAACAAGGGGCTTGTCATTAACGGAAGCCCAGAACAAGGGGCTTGTCATTAACTGAAGCCCAGAACAAGGGGCTTGTCATTAACTGTATGTACATTGAAATAATTCAAGCCCAGAACGGGGCTTGTACATTGAAATGATGGGCGGCCCAGTCATAGACGAGTACATCGCGGTCCTCGGCCTGGGGGTACTCGTCAAACATCTGTACGATAGTGGATAAGGGTCTTCCCCGGCATCGATGGTACAGGTAAAACAAGCAATATTGTCCGCACACGCCACTGGTCAGGCTTTGCAACGTTTGACTGTTCCAACACCACGTCTCTGTGCCTTGATCCATGAAGTCTGTTAAATCGGGATGGAGGGGTGGCAGACCGTACGGGTCAAAGTATTCCCCCTGCTCTTCTGTCAAGTACACGGCCACCCAGTGTTCACCGGGTCGATCCATCGGGTCCGTGTTGAGAACGTAAGCAGCCGGATACATACGGTCTAATGGAAACACATCTCGGGCGAACACCTCTTGAAAGACCCTACGTGTCTCTGGGTCATTCTCCAGCACGGTGGTTATCTGGTCTGTATCCATTTTAGGTGGAGAAGTCACACAGGACGTTGCGCGCCTTGTCCACTTGAATGATGTTGTCAAACTCGGCGTAGCAGATCACATTGACGGTGGTCGCCAGGGCTCGTGCAAAGTGGATTTCCAACCGTAAATTGCCTTGCTTGGCCAGGGCCAGCTGATGGTCGTTCTCTAAGGTGGGGGTCAGATCGAAACAGAACAACGTGTATCCGTTCGCGTAGTCCTCCCGACTGATCATATTCCCTTCGTCCTGGTTGATTTGACCGGTGGCTGTAAACAGGCTCTGATAGGCTCGAATGAAATTCCTCCGCCCAAAGTTCGGGGTTAAGGCCGTGGCTGGCACCTGTTGTCCATCCACATGCAGGGCCACAAAATTGATGCCGAAATGTTTAAAGTCAAACGGATTCTCTGGGTAGGCTCCGCTGAAACTGGTATTTTCCACACAGGCCAGGATCAATCGCTTGGGTAGTCCCCCCAGGAACAGGTTTTCTTTGCTGGCGCCCATATTTCCAGCAGGCACAGAGAACACTTTGGTTTGTACACGTCGGATAGGGTACTGGGCTGGTTTTGTTTCCAAGGCTTTCATGTGCCCCAATTGAACGGCTGGATTCGGTTTCACTTTTCGGACATACAGGACTGCGTCTTGGATGATAATCTTATAGTCCGCTGCATGCCCTCTACGTTAGTGGCCATCAAGGCGAAGGTCGGAGGATTTTGATGGGGATCTTGTTCAAGAGGTACCGGTCTTGCATGAACATGTCTGCATGCAGTCGACCCATCATATCCACCGAGGCACTGTTCGCAGTGAAAGCCTTCCGTTTGCTATATCCCCCATTGTCCGCCGTGTCCATGTGCTCGGCCGTGTCCCTGTAGAATAAAGCGGTTGTCAGCTGAGATTTTTTAGCCTCTCGGCCATACGACAACAGTGTCTCGATGTAGGCTCGATAGGGGTACGTGCTGGTGGAGTCACTGATGAGTTTGTCGCTGAGAAAAATATCCACCTGCTGAAACATCGAGTGCAGCCAGAGATTCGTCGGGCCCACCGTTGCTTGGTCAGCGAGTCTGGTGCCAGCTCCATTGACCACCTTGGCTTTCACATACAAGTAGGTATGGGCTAAATCCACATAGGCCGTATCCGCATTACTGATGGTGAACTCGATGGGCCCGGTTTCGTTGATGCTGGAGAGCGGGAGATGCTCCACCCATAATCCTTGTTCGACACTGGTTTGTGTGGGCGGCACGGTCCACAAATCAAATTCACTGTTGGTGGAGGGGCAGGACTCGGCGTGGATTAAGGCCATGTTTTAAGAAAAGATATCCCGGGTCTTCTTCGATGTGCGTCGTCGCTGGATCGGTCGTCGACTGGTGCGTGGTCTCCGTGGGGCAGCTCTTTTATTCCCTACGGTGCGTTGTGCTTTGGCCACCAAGACGCCTCCCGCTTCTTTGGCCCGCCGTTTCAAGGATTCTTTGGGTGCCGTACCCCCCAAGACATCACCGGCCACTTGCAGTCCACTGCGTACCGCTTGTTTGCCCATTGCTTTCACCCCACGCGTCACCAAGGGCAGGAACGTTTTCACAATGCTGCCGAGTATGTTCCCCAGTCCATGTCCTCGTTGCATGCGTGCACCGCTAAAGACCGGAAAGCCACCCCCGGCCTGTTGGGCATAATAGTCGGCATAGCTGCGTGCATCGCACTCGTAAGGTACTTTCATTATGCAAAGTGGGGAGCACGTGCTTGTCGAAAATGAAGTGTCAGCACCACTTTTCCTCGCTCGAATGCCACCGCTCGTCCCGTGTCATCTCTTATATCCACCCTGATCGTGTTGATATCGGTATGTCGTACGGGCAGGTACATGATATGGGTGAAACTGTGGGTGACTTGATCGCCATACGTCTTTTTAATGGGGACCACCCGTAACAGAGGTGGTGTTGATATCGCCCACGATGTGGTTGTCCACCACGTCCGAGTAGACGTAGAGTCCGTACATACCCGACTTCATATCCATCGGCATCTCGCCATGGTGTTGGTGGGACCAGCGAACGTCTGTAGATCGAAACCCAGCATTTGCTGTAGTGTAGGACTGAGTTTCACATTCACGGTATCGGTGACGGTAAGCTGTGCCTTGTCGTTGTGTACGTTGACATCGAAGAACACGTTTCTCTTGAAGCGCAAGGCTATCAGGCGTGTTGCACTATCCGTCACCCCCGTAGCGCCTTATCATGCATCAGTCTTGACAGCCCACCCATGAACTCTTTGGGGGTATCGTATTGGCCTTCGGGCAGGGTGAGCCGGGTGTTTTTGCCTTCGTAGGTGACCTCGTACCACACTTCATTGGCTCGCACGTTGTACCACGAGTAAGGGTATTGGATATCCACGAGGGCACATTCCCACCGGCCAGGTAAATGTAACGGCTGTGGTAACTGGGTGACGTACTTGGCCACGGTGTTGTCAGGAAACACATCCAGCGAACTGTTACTGGGTAGGGTCAGGTAAAACATGGCGACTGAGCTGTCCTGCTGCTGCTGTTGGTTTTAATAGGTCTTCCAGGCCTTGGGCGGTTGTGTGCGGCGTCGTGTTCGTCGCGGTGACTTGCTACGTGTCACGGCTCTGGAGATGTGGGGTGTCTTGATCAAGGGTGCTTTTTTATAGGCGCGAAAAGAAAGTGCCCGTTGTGGTGGTGTTTTGGGGGGTGACTCCGGTTCCCATTCGGCTTCCCAAGAAGGTAGTGGGCCACTCGGTGATTGCTGGGTTTGCTGCATAAAGGCCCAGCGGTGGGGGTTCCCCACCAATTCCTGTGGTACATGCATGTCTTTCAAGCCTTGAGCGAAGACCTCCCATCCTCGAGGATCGGTGTGCGATCTGCGTTGACGCATCAGATCATTCACTAAATCCGTCATGTGGGTGCCGGGGACCACCTGATTCTGTACCAGGAGTTCGCCTTTATCATTCCAAGTCATGTTAGGATTCTGTTTCATCCGTTGTAATACCAGGCCAGCTTGTTTCTTGAACGAGGCAGGTACACTCTTCAGCACTTCGTCTTCCACCCACTGTGGGGCTGTGGGGGCTACCTCACCCGGCTGTTGGAGCGGTGCTGAGGTCAGCGGTCTGTCACGTGGTGGTGGTGGTGGTGGTGGTGGTGGTGCTGCTGTTGCTGGGGTAGACAGGGTTTTGTATTGGTCCATGAACGTCATGTACCGTTGAAGCGTCTCATTGTACCGTTGTATTTTCTCACTGTCGCTTAACCCCGGTCTCTGTAAGATCTGTTGCATCTCTCCATCGAGGCTGTTTATGGTCTTCACCGTAGGTGGGACAGGGTAGGGTGATTGGAGGTTTTGCAGGAACCGTGGTTCGACGAGGACCATTTTTTTCGTGTGGTTCATTGTCGGCCGAAGAGTCCACCCAATACTGGACCCAACACGGAAGCGGCCAACGGTGCTAAGATGGCCCCGAGAAAGCCGCCTTTCTGTAACACCTTTTTCTTTTGTGTTTGAGGGACCCGCTTGTGGACTAGGGTTCGGAGACCTGTCTTATGCTTGGCCAACTTGGTCTTCTGAGCCGGAGTCAGTGGTACGTTGCCTTTTAACAGGTTGTACCCGATCTCGCACAGACAGCGTACAAGGTCAGGGTCCGCACCGCGTACAATGGTTCGGACTAACTCGGGTGGGGCCGTCTTCAATACACGGAGCGTGGGAGCGTGCTTCCGTACTGGCGCAGACATCCTGTACAACTAATGCTAGAACCCACAACGCTGCCCTTTTTATCCACCTCACAGACAAAGTCAACCCTGCTGTGGTATTCATTCTTTTTATTATTCGCCATCATCAAACACACACAAACCCCAGCTGGAGGCGCCACTGTGGGTGTGTTTACATTATTTTTGCATGTACACGTGGTGGGTGTCTCCGGGAAAGATGTCGGTCCGTAGTCGAAGGTGGTCGGGGGTGGCTTGCTTGAGGTCGAAGAGCATATACCCGTGCTGAGGGGTTGTGGCATCTTTGAAGGCTTCCAACGCAAACGGTGTGCGGCCGGGAAACATCTGTCTCACCAGGTGCAGCAGTTGAGTGGTATCTCTCGGGTTTTTGAAGACCACCAGGTAGTGGGCATTTAAGCTGATATTCCGATGTTCTTTGTTTTTACTGAACAGATTCTGCACAATGTAGATGTTGCTGAGCCGTCGATGATGGCTGCCTTTGGTAAAGAGTTGGGTGACCCGTGCATCCGTCTCCGCCATGAGATCATCCAGAACCACCAAGGTGTCGGGTTCCAAATCGGCCAGGTTGGGTAGGCCTTCCACGAACGTGATGTGGGGCATTGCTGCATACGCTTCCTGCCATTCTCCGTAACACAACACGACTCGGGCAATGGGTGGGGTGATCATGCTGTCGGCGTGTTGAAGGAGCTTCCGGACGAAGTGCGTTTGCCGGAGCCCGTCGGTCCTGCGATGACGCAAGTGAAGGGATGCTGCCACCGAGGGTCCATGGTTTGAGGTGTATCCGTTGTCGTGGTAACACGCTCTTGTAAATTTCGTACGAGTGAACTGGAGTGGTGGTGGGTACAACGTCGGTCGTCGTTGTCTGTTCACGCTCAGAGATGGTGCTGGGGGTGGGTACAACGTGGGTGGTCGGTTCACTGTGAGGGATGAAATCCGGTGGGTCTTGAGACGTAGTAGGTGTACTTGGTGTAGATGTAGAGCTCGACGTGGCTTGTACGCGGGGTGTGGTGGTGGTGGTGGTGGTGGTGACTGGGCTCGATACGACTGGTGCTCTCTGTAGACCCGTTTCGCTGGTGCCTGGTGTTCTCAGTTGGTTAAGTAACGTGCTGACATAGGCTACGTCGTACAACACACTCAGCAGGGTTAGCAATAGCACCCCAAAGACCACTTGCGCTTTGCGCGTTTTGCGAGACGCTGTCTTCAGAGGCAGCTGCTGTTGGTCCATAGCACTGTGGTCGGATGTGGAATGAAGGAGGACGGCAGGGGTGTCTGGTTTTATAGTCGTTTCACCTGGTTGGCCGCGACCCAGGAATTGAAGGAACTGGGCCAGCCTTGCCATTTTACGAAATGAAACAGTTTGCCACGTCGACGTTCCGTTTTCAAAATCTGCTCCACCGTGTAGTAGTCTTGCTGTGTTTTTACAACAGGCTGTAATTCCGTATCGTAAAACGTCCCCAGCAACGTTTCCTCTTGGAGATCTTCCAGTTCATAGACTCGCCGCTGTCGGGGTAGGCGCCGTTTAATCAGGAAGTGCTCATCGCTCCAGTTGGGCAAGTAACTTTTCTCGAACTTGCCCTTGACTTTACTGATCCGCACAGGGTCCCCGACCTTGTACACCGCCTTCGTCGTTCGCTGCGATGGCCTGGGGT
>JAVTVY010033427.1:0-15356 GCA_036873755.1 Hanleya hanleyi
GATTACTGTCTTATCGGACTTCCCACGGGAGAATGGGATGGTTCCTCGCTATAAAGGAACTTAGTCTAGCAGTCTTATGCTGTTTATAATACAGCGCGTCATTTATAAATCAAGGAAATTAATTATTAAAAAAGATAGAAAAAGAAGAGACTAAAGAACAGAAGAAGGAAGGAAGGCTTAGATGGTGTGTTACATGTTAAGATTAGTACAGGTGTTAGCAATAGATCAGTAATTTAACCCTAAACTAAAGACCGAGACTGTAAAGACATATACTGAAATTACATGTCAAAAACATGTAAGGATATATAAGGAGGGGGTGTTGAAGGTATCATGTTTTTAAATAACATGTTACATAAATTAGCTATGTGGGATAAAAGTTATAAATTTCGCAGTCTCGTTCTATTCTTTGTGTTATGCGATCGCTTGACAGTGCATGAAAAGATAGCATCCAAAGTTTCAAATAATGCTAGCGGATCTGTATATTATATCCCTATTGATTTTGAATATTTGTATGAGGAGTCGTCAGGAGTCTGGCCTCAAGCTATCTATCAGTGTTTCTATATGCATTTGCAAATACAACCAGACCCGACACTGATTTCATTTGACACTGTCCCTACCACTAATTTTGAATTATGTTAATAGAAAACAGTGAACAGAAATATAATAAGGCATGCGTTATGATATATACTCACCAGGCTGGCATGGAGGCCATGATACACATCACTTTTACCAGGGCGCGATCTCGTTCTCAGACCGACACAGTTCAGTTCACACATTATGTGAGATTATTGTTACTCGTACTCGAAGGTTTCTATGTAAAGGTCTGTTACACAATTTTGGGCTCTGTCACTGGTATAAACAACCACTCAAATTACGTCAATTAACTGAAACACGAAGGAGAACAACGCCACTGATGTGATAACGGAGAGATGTTTACATTTGGCAGACGACAGTCAGTGTCACGTGACTGCTGACGTATAGATGAGACGTCATGTGTCAACCCAGGTCACGGGAGGTCACCTGCACTTGTTCATTGTGCAATGCTGTATACTTTGATATATATTCAATATGTGAACACAGAGTGTAAATGAAACCATGTTATTTACCTATCCAATTTAGAATTATGATCAACTACTAGCAACCTGCTTCTTTTTATTTTGTATACAGCAAGAGTAAAAGGCGTGAAATAAAATATGTTTGTAATAGTCTAGAATTAGAGGAAAACGAGGATTATAAAAATAAATAACTCAAAAATCCACCCAAAAGACAATTTAGTGAACCATGGATCTTCGTGTTCCATGTTTTGGTCTAGCTATGAGGACACTAGGCGAGATGAAGCGGGCTCAGTACATTTGACAGACAAATAGGCTATTATGTCTTTTTGAGTTATTTATTTTTATAATCCTCGTTTTCCTCTAATTCTAGACTATTACAAACATATTTTATTTCACGCATTTTACTCTTGCTGTATACAAAATAAAAAGAAGCAGGTTGCTAGTAGTTGATCATAATTCTAAATTGGATAGGTAAATAACATGGTTTCATTTACACTCTGTGTTCACATATTGAATATATTCAAAGTATACAGCATTGCACAATGAACAAGTGCAGGTGACCTCCCGTGACCCGGGTTGACACATGACGTCTCATCTATACGTCAGCAGTCACGTGACACTGACTGTCGTCTGCCAAATGTAAACATCTCTCCGTTATCACATCAGTGGCGTTGTTCTCCTTCGTGTTTCAGTTAATTGACGTAATTCGAGTGGTTGTTTATACCAGTGACAGAGCCCAAAATTGTGTAACAGACCTTTACATAGAAACCTTCGAGTACGAGTAACAATAATCTCACATAATGTGTGAACTAAACTGTGTCGGTCTGAGAACGAGATCGCGCCCTGGTAAAAGTGATGTATATCATGGCCTCCATGCCAGCCTGGTGAGTATATATCATAACGCATGCCTTATTATATTTCTGTTCACTGTTTTCTATTGACATAATTCAAAATTAGTGGTAGGGACAGTGTCAAATGAAATCAGTGTCGGGTCTGGTTGTATTTGCAAATGCATATAGAAACACTGATAGATAGCTTGAGGCCAGACTCCTGACGACTCCTCATACAAATATTCAAAATCAATAGGGATATAATATACAGATCCGCTAGCATTATTTGAAACTTTGGATGCTATCTTTTCATGCACTGTCAAGCGATCGCATAACACAAAGAATAGAACGAGACTGCGAAATTTATAACTTTTATCCCACATAGCTAATTTATGTAACATGTTATTTAAAAACATGATACCTTCAACACCCCCTCCTTATATATCCTTACATGTTTTTGACATGTAATTTCGGTATATGTCTTTACAGTCTCGGTCTTTAGTTTAGGGTTAAATTACTGATCTATTGCTAACACCTGTACTAATCTTAACATGTAACACACCATCTAAGCCTTCCTTCCTTCTTCTGTTCTTTAGTCTCTTCTTTTTCTATCTTTTTTAATAATTAATTTCCTTGATTTATAAATGACGCGCTGTATTATAAACAGCATATGACTGCTAGACTAAGTTCCTTTATAGCGAGGAACCATCCCATTCTCCCGTGGGAAGTCCGATAAGACAGTAATCTCGTCCTAGGGACATATCACAGGTTTTCATTTTTATAATTTATCATTCATACTTTTTGTTTAAATATGTCTGGTTGAGTAGCTAATATGGCCCCGGATTCGTAATGAATCCACCCAAAAGACAATTTATCATTCACACTTTTTGTTTAAATATGTCTGGTTGAGTAGCTAATATGGCCCCGGATTCGTAATGAATCCACCCAAAAAGACAATTTAGTGAACCATGGATCTTCGTGTTCCATGTTTTGGTCTAGCTATGAGGACACTAGGCGAGATGAAGCGGACTCAGTACATTTGACAGACAAATAGGCTATTATGTCTTTTTGAGTTATTTATTTTTATAATCCTCGTTTTCCTCTAATTCTAGACTATTACAAACATATTTTATTTCACGCCTTTTACTCTTGCTGTATACAAAATAAAAAGAAGCAGGTTGCTAGTAGTTGATCATAATTCTAAATTGGATAGGTAAATAACATGGTTTCATTTACACTCTGTGTTCACATATTGAATATATTCAAAGTATACAGCATTGCACAATGAACAAGTGCAGGTGACCTCCGTGACCTGGGTTGACACATGACGTCTCATCTATACGTCAGCAGTCACGTGCACACTGACTGTCGTCTGCCAAATGTAAACATCTCTCCGTTATCACATCAGTGGCGTTGTTCTCCTTCGTGTTTCAGTTAATTGACGTAATTGGAGTGGTTGTTTATACCAGTGACAGAGCCCAAAATTATGTAACAGACCTTTACATAGAAACCTTCGAGTACGAGTAACAATAATCTCACACAATGTGTGAACTGAACTGTGTCGGTCTGAGAACGAGATCGCGCCCTGGTAAAAGTGATGTGTATCATGGCCTCCATGCCAGCCTGGTGAGTATATATCATAACGCATGCCTTATTATATTTCTGTTCACTGTTTTCTATTAACATAATTCAAAATTAGTGGTAGGGACAGTGTCAAATGAAATCAGTGTCGGGTCTGGTTGTATTTGCAAATGCATATAGAAACACTGATAGATAGCTTGAGGCCAGACTCCTGACGACTCCTCATACAAATATTCAAAATCAATAGGGGTATAATATACAGATCCGCTAGCATTATTTGAAACTTTGGATGCTATCTTTTCATGCACTGTCAAGCGATCGCATAACACAAAGAATAGAACGAGACTGCGAAATTTATAACTTTTATCCCACATAGCTAATTTATATAACATGTTATTTAAAAACATGATACCTTCAACACCCCCTCCTTATATATCCTTACATGTTTTTGACATGTAATTTCGGTATATGTCTTTACAGTCTCGGTCTTTAGTTTAGGGTTAAATTACTGATCTATTGCTAACACCTGTACTAATCTTAACATGTAACACACCATCTAAGCCTTCCTTCCTTCTTCTGTTCTTTAGTCTCTTCTTTTTC
This sequence comes from Hanleya hanleyi, assembly GCA_036873755.1. NCBI lineage: Eukaryota > Metazoa > Mollusca > Polyplacophora > Lepidopleurida > Hanleyidae > Hanleya > Hanleya hanleyi. Next base: position 4,067 of record JAVTVY010033427.1, read on the forward strand.
TATCTTTTTTAATAATTAATTTCCTTGATTTATAAATGACGCGCTGTATTATAAACAGCATATGACTGCTAGACTAAGTTCCTTTATAGCGAGGAACCATCCCATTCTCCCGTGGGAAGTCCGATGAGACAGTAATCTCGTCCTAGAGACATATCACAGGTTTTCATTTTTATAATTTATCATTCACACTTTTTGTTTAAATATGTCTGGTTGAGTAGCTAATATGGCCCCGGATTCGTAATGAATCCACCCAAAAGACAATTTAGTGAACCATGGATCTTCGTGTTCCATGTTTTGGTCTAGCTATGAGGACACTAGGCGAGATGAAGCGGACTCAGTACATTTGACAGACAAATAGGCTATTATGTCTTTTTGAGTTATTTATTTTTATAATCCTCGTTTTCCTCTAATTCTAGACTATTACAAACATATTTTATTTCACGCCTTTTACTCTTGCTGTATACAAAATAAAAAGAAGCAGGTTGCTAGTAGTTGATCATAATTCTAAATTGGATAGGTAAATAACATGGTTTCATTTACACTCTGTGTTCACATATTGAATATATTCAAAGTATACAGCATTGCACAATGAACAAGTGCAGGTGACCTCACGTGACCTGGGTTGACACATGACGTCTCATCTATACGTCAGCAGTCACGTGCACACTGACTGTCGTCTGCCAAATGTAAACATCTCTCCGTTATCACATCAGTGGCGTTGTTCTCCTTCGTGTTTCAGTTAATTGACGTAATTGGAGTGGTTGTTTATACCAGTGACAGAGCCCAAAATTATGTAACAGACCTTTACATAGAAACCTTCGAGTACGAGTAACAATAATCTCACACAATGTGTGAACTGAACTGTGTCGGTCTGAGAACGAGATCGCGCCCTGGTAAAAGTGATGTGTATCCTGGCCTCCATGCCAGCCTGGTGAGTATATATCATAACGCATGCCTTATTATATTTCTGTTCACTGTTTTCTATTAACATAATTCAAAATTAGTGGTAGGGACAGTGTCAAATGAAATCAGTGTCGGGTCTGGTTGTATTTGCAAATGCATATAGAAACACTGATAGATAGCTTGAGGCCAGACTCCTGACGACTCCTCATACAAATATTCAAAATCAATAGGGGTATAATATACAGATCCGCTAGCATTATTTGAAACTTTGGATGCTATCTTTTCATGCACTGTCAAGCGATCGCATAACACAAAGAATAGAACGAGACTGCGAAATTTATAACTTTTATCCCACATAGCTAATTTATATAACATGTTATTTAAAAACATGATACCTTCAACACCCCCTCCTTATATATCCTTACATGTTTTTGACATGTAATTTCGGTATATGTCTTTACAGTCTCGGTCTTTAGTTTAGGGTTAAATTACTGATCTATTGCTAACACCTGTACTAATCTTAACATGTAACACACCATCTAAGCCTTCCTTCCTTCTTCTGTTCTTTAGTCTCTTCTTTTTCTATCTTTTTTAATAATTAATTTCCTTGATTTATAAATGACGCGCTGTATTATAAACAGCATATGACTGCTAGACTAAGTTCCTTTATAGCGAGGAACCATCCCATTCTCCCGTGGGAAGTCCGATGAGACAGTAATCTCGTCCTAGAGACATATCACAGGTTTTCATTTTTATAATTTATCATTCACACTTTTTGTTTAAATATGTCTGGTTGAGTAGCTAATATGGCCCCGGATTCGTAATGAATCCACCCAAAAAGACAATTTAGTGAACCATGGATCTTCGTGTTCCATGTTTTGGTCTAGCTATGAGGACACTAGGCGAGATGAAGCGGACTCAGTACATTTGACAGACAAATAGGCTATTATGTCTTTTTGAGTTATTTATTTTTATAATCCTCGTTTTCCTCTAATTCTAGACTATTACAAACATATTTTATTTCACGCCTTTTACTCTTGCTGTATACAAAATAAAAAGAAGCAGGTTGCTAGTAGTTGATCATAATTCTAAATTGGATAGGTAAATAACATGGTTTCATTTACACTCTGTGTTCACATATTGAATATATTCAAAGTATACAGCATTGCACAATGAACAAGTGCAGGTGACCTCACGTGACCTGGGTTGACACATGACGTCTCATCTATACGTCAGCAGTCACGTGCACACTGACTGTCGTCTGCCAAATGTAAACATCTCTCCGTTATCACATCAGTGGCGTTGTTCTCCTTCGTGTTTCAGTTAATTGACGTAATTGGAGTGGTTGTTTATACCAGTGACAGAGCCCAAAATTATGTAACAGACCTTTACATAGAAACCTTCGAGTACGAGTAACAATAATCTCACACAATGTGTGAACTGAACTGTGTCGGTCTGAGAACGAGATCGCGCCCTGGTAAAAGTGATGTGTATCCTGGCCTCCATGCCAGCCTGGTGAGTATATATCATAACGCATGCCTTATTATATTTCTGTTCACTGTTTTCTATTAACATAATTCAAAATTAGTGGTAGGGACAGTGTCAAATGAAATCAGTGTCGGGTCTGGTTGTATTTGCAAATGCATATAGAAACACTGATAGATAGCTTGAGGCCAGACTCCTGACGACTCCTCATACAAATATTCAAAATCAATAGGGGTATAATATACAGATCCGCTAGCATTATTTGAAACTTTGGATGCTATCTTTTCATGCACTGTCAAGCGATCGCATAACACAAAGAATAGAACGAGACTGCGAAATTTATAACTTTTATCCCACATAGCTAATTTATATAACATGTTATTTAAAAACATGATACCTTCAACACCCCCTCCTTATATATCCTTACATGTTTTTGACATGTAATTTCGGTATATGTCTTTACAGTCTCGGTCTTTAGTTTAGGGTTAAATTACTGATCTATTGCTAACACCTGTACTAATCTTAACATGTAACACACCATCTAAGCCTTCCTTCCTTCTTCTGTTCTTTAGTCTCTTCTTTTTCTATCTTTTTTAATAATTAATTTCCTTGATTTATAAATGACGCGCTGTATTATAAACAGCATATGACTGCTAGACTAAGTTCCTTTATAGCGAGGAACCATCCCATTCTCCCGTGGGAAGTCCGATGAGACAGTAATCTCGTCCTAGAGACATATCACAGGTTTTCATTTTTATAATTTATCATTCACACTTTTTGTTTAAATATGTCTGGTTGAGTAGCTAATATGGCCCCGGATTCGTAATGAATCCACCCAAAAGACAATTTAGTGAACCATGGATCTTCGTGTTCCATGTTTTGGTCTAGCTATGAGGACACTAGGCGAGATGAAGCGGACTCAGTACATTTGACAGACAAATAGGCTATTATGTCTTTTTGAGTTATTTATTTTTATAATCCTCGTTTTCCTCTAATTCTAGACTATTACAAACATATTTTATTTCACGCCTTTTACTCTTGCTGTATACAAAATAAAAAGAAGCAGGTTGCTAGTAGTTGATCATAATTCTAAATTGGATAGGTAAATAACATGGTTTCATTTACACTCTGTGTTCACATATTGAATATATTCAAAGTATACAGCATTGCACAATGAACAAGTGCAGGTGACCTCACGTGACCTGGGTTGACACATGACGTCTCATCTATACGTCAGCAGTCACGTGCACACTGACTGTCGTCTGCCAAATGTAAACATCTCTCCGTTATCACATCAGTGGCGTTGTTCTCCTTCGTGTTTCAGTTAATTGACGTAATTGGAGTGGTTGTTTATACCAGTGACAGAGCCCAAAATTATGTAACAGACCTTTACATAGAAACCTTCGAGTACGAGTAACAATAATCTCACACAATGTGTGAACTGAACTGTGTCGGTCTGAGAACGAGATCGCGCCCTGGTAAAAGTGATGTGTATCCTGGCCTCCATGCCAGCCTGGTGAGTATATATCATAACGCATGCCTTATTATATTTCTGTTCACTGTTTTCTATTAACATAATTCAAAATTAGTGGTAGGGACAGTGTCAAATGAAATCAGTGTCGGGTCTGGTTGTATTTGCAAATGCATATAGAAACACTGATAGATAGCTTGAGGCCAGACTCCTGACGACTCCTCATACAAATATTCAAAATCAATAGGGGTATAATATACAGATCCGCTAGCATTATTTGAAACTTTGGATGCTATCTTTTCATGCACTGTCAAGCGATCGCATAACACAAAGAATAGAACGAGACTGCGAAATTTATAACTTTTATCCCACATAGCTAATTTATATAACATGTTATTTAAAAACATGATACCTTCAACACCCCCTCCTTATATATCCTTACATGTTTTTGACATGTAATTTCGGTATATGTCTTTACAGTCTCGGTCTTTAGTTTAGGGTTAAATTACTGATCTATTGCTAACACCTGTACTAATCTTAACATGTAACACACCATCTAAGCCTTCCTTCCTTCTTCTGTTCTTTAGTCTCTTCTTTTTCTATCTTTTTTAATAATTAATTTCCTTGATTTATAAATGACGCGCTGTATTATAAACAGCATATGACTGCTAGACTAAGTTCCTTTATAGCGAGGAACCATCCCATTCTCCCGTGGGAAGTCCGATGAGACAGTAATCTCGTCCTAGAGACATATCACAGGTTTTCATTTTTATAATTTATCATTCACACTTTTTGTTTAAATATGTCTGGTTGAGTAGCTAATATGGCCCCGGATTCGTAATGAATCCACCCAAAAAGACAAGAAGGTTTTGGCAGACACTGTGTATAGTAGATGTGCACCTCATTAACATAGGAAATCAGAGCATTTCTAGACCTGACTTTGTGGACCTTTAATAGAGTGACTTGTATCAATAGTTCACTCAATTATCCACACGGTGACGGTAAATATTGAGGTTGCTAATGTGTATAACTTGTACATTCATACACTTTGTGTGAATGAACTCCATTAGAAGTAAGTAAGACAATGGCCTCAAACATCATTAAGAATATTTTGATAATTATGGAGTAGCATCAATGTGGTTGGCTGGCATATAGTTATTGATATATCTTATATTGATTTAACATACATGTATTACCGGTATGTCTCTTTATCTGTGAGTTTGTCTGTTTATCTGGTTTCTGGACAATATTTTTTGCAAGACCAGCTCTTTCCAAAGGTTCACATTTTTTAATGTAATACCTCGCAACCAGTAGACAGAATTGGGCTAGCAGCCATATCTGCCCACTGCTCAGTCAATGAAGGCCCATGATGTTGGAGCTGGGCAGAGCATACATGTACCGTAAACTATGCTAGTTTCCATACATGGCAAAAGTTACTTTCCTCAAAAATAGATAGTTTTGATATATAATTAACCCGTAGACATTTATGTGATCTCTCCCTTATCTTTCTCGTCTAATCATCTGTAAAAGTTCAGTGAGGACATGACATGCCACTGCTTTTGTGCATATGGCTCTTAACCAATCAGCATCATCTGTTACCAAACGGAGTGGAAAGGGCTCAAGATATCACACTAATCGAGGCATTGTACTCTGTGCTATCGTACTGTGTGCTATTGTACTGTGTGCTATTGTACTGTGTGCTATCGTACTGTGTGCTATTGTGGCGAAAATTCGCCAGTAAATATGTTAAAGATCTGTGTTTGGATAAAGCGCCCACATTCTTGAGCCTCGACTTCAGCGCCAAAACATAAACATTAGACCGTCGAGAGCCTCACGCAAACATGTCATTGTCTGTGTGATGAAATTTGGCCTGTTGAGAAATTTACCCCCGGAGTCGAAATCCGTGAGTTTCATCTCTTTCACGTAATTTCATGCAAATTCCTACTGATCTATGTTTGCACAATAGATTCAAGTTTATTATGGCGAAGTGTCAACTCATAATACGTAGTGATTTAAGTGCTATAGATTTTAGAAGTTCATCAAAATTCTTGACAACCTGATTTGCCGCAAGTTTTTACCCCTCAGCCATTTTGGCTTCGGGGTATTGTCGTTGCCATGTCCGTCCGTCCGTCTGTTTTAGGCATTTTAGGCAAAACCGCTTGAGATAGAACCACCAAATTTTCAACACTTATTTATCTAGTGCTAAGTCAGACGCCTATTGAAAGTGGCTTCCCTCGGCCCATATTTTACAGAGTTCTGCCCCTTTACAGATTTATTAATTTCTATTTCTGTCCTATATGCCTGAATGTAACCAACTACGGTATATCTGCAGAACTGTGTTCGTTATAGTTACTATATTTTGGAAACTTATTTATATTGTTGTATTCTACAAGCCAACAAAGGATTACTCACCTTGGCTTATGGAGTTTGCCCCTTTCGGATGTAATAATCTCTGATTTTTACCCCCTCGTCCGTACGTGAGTGAGATAGCCGGAGAACGGTTTCACTGAAGAATTCCAAATTTGGTATGCTTATTTACCTAGTCAAGGACCAGAAGCCTATTTAATTGGGACCTGATTGGGTGAAAACCTTGGCGGCCATCTTTAATTTTATGCGAAATGGATAATGATCCATATCTCGGAAACCATTCAACTGTTCAATACGAAAGTTGGTATACATCATGGATACATCAAGCAACTTTCAATGAATTACCAGATCGGCTTTTCTGATTAGCTGGAAATCCTGGAGGCCATCTTTAATTTATGCGAAATCGATATCTCTGTTACCATTCAGTTGTTTTATATGAAAGTTGGTATACATCATCGATACATCCAGATACTTTGAATCAGGACCTGATTGACCGAAAACCTTGGTGGCCATCATTAATTTATGCAAAAACTTTAATGATATATATCTCTGATCCAATTTAAGTGTTCTATACCAAACTTGGTATACAGCATCGATGTATCAACTGACTTGCAATGAATAACCACATCAGTTCCTCTGAGTGGGGGGAAGGATGGGCGGCCATCTTTAATTTATGCAAAATCAATAATCATCTCTCCCGGTTGTTCAATTGCTCGATGTAAAATTTGGTATACATCATCGATGCATCAAGAGACTTAAGACAAATGACAGTTCTGATTTCTGTGATTGGGCGGAAACCTTGGTGGCCATCTTTAATTTATGCAAAATCTTTAATGATGTATATCTCTGATATCATTTCAGTGTTCTATACGAAACTTGGTATACAGCATCAATATATCAAGAGACTTTCAATGAATAACCACATCAGTTCCTCTGAGTGGCGGGAAGGACGGGCGGCCATCTTTAATTTTATGTGAAATCATTAATGATCTCTATCTCTGATACCAATCAAATGCTCGATGTAAAATTTGGTATACATCATTGATGCATCAAGGAATTTATGTAATGAATACCGGTTTCTCTGATTGGACAGAAATCTTAGGGGTCATTTCTAATTGGAAAATTTTTGATAATCTGTATATTTGTGACTTGACTGCTTGGTGTTCCTGACATATTGGTTCAAATTGAATACATTATGAATGTACCCAGAGCCGAGGGGTTTTTTGATGCGCAGCTTCGTATGTTATCTGTAGTTGAATATACAAGTTATATCTGCAGATCCATGTTCGGTACAGCTTATTTGTCTCGGTTCTTATTTTACAGTAGTGCTAAGTCAGACGCCTATCGAAAGTGGCTCCCCTCGGCCCATACTTTACAGAGTTATGCCCCTTTACTGATTTATTAATTTCTATTTCTGTCCTATATGCCTGAATGTAACCAACTATATCTGCAGAACTGTGTTCGGTATAGCTACTATATTTTGGAAACTTATTTATATTGTTGTATTCTACAAGCCAACAAAGGATAACTCGCCTCGGCTTATGGAGTTATGCCCCTTTCGGATGTAATAATCTCCAATTTTGTTAACTGTAGCTGAATGTACAAGTTCAATCTGCAGATCCATGTTCGGTACAGGTTATTCGTCTCGGTTTTTATTTTACAGAGTGCTAAGTCAGATGCCTATCGAAAGTGGCTCCCCTCGACCCATATTTTACAGAGTTATGCCCCTTTACAGATATATAATTTTCTATTTCTGTCCTATATGCCTAAATGTACTACCCGTATATCTTGATCATCCCACATAGAACTATCTCTTCCCCAATTCACACTACACATGGGTCAGAATCACTTGGGGAAAGCCGAGGGGTTTTGATTAGATCAATCTCATGTTACTGCATGCATGTGTTGTTGTTGTCCGGTTATAGATTTTCGATCAGAAACTGTTTGTCGGACGAGTTAGCGTCTGAGACATTATAACTTGGAAATTGATAGTATTACGTTTACCATCGGCTAGGAATCGTTCAGATAGCATCTTCATTCGTCCATTTTATCGCACGAAATACCGGTATGTTTTGTAGCGAACATGCTGTTTGAGGATGGAGCGGGAACTTGGCGGGGAAGTTTGACAGTGTTTCCCGACCTCGTTTCATAAATTAGCGACGGATGAAGTATTTAAACACACAATACAAACTCCAGACCTTTGGGTATATTTCTCACTTAAGTTCAGTCAGAAACACAGGCCCGCAAAACAAGAGTTTTGGGGGGTGTGGGCGGTGGTATTAGGGTGAAGTGTCGAAATATGGGGTCTCTATATATAACCCCATGCTTTGTATAAATCAACATAAAGGTGAGAAACGGACTTTGGGTGAATCGAGAAATAAACGGTTTACCGCCAAGCAAATACATCAGCATATTCTACAAGTATCACTTTATATATTCCCGTCGTCAAATTAGTAAATTTGTGCAATTTTTTACCTTTGCCGGGCGATTCAAAATCCAACGTTAGTGTCCATCCATCTAGGAACAGTTAGATTATGGCGGGCTTCGTTCTCAATTCTGATTGGTCAGTCGAGACACGCCTCCGGCAAAAGAGGTCACGCATTGAACAGCTGTCTCGACTGACCAATCAGAATTGAGAACGAAGCCCGCCATAATCTAACTGTTCCTAGATGAATGGACACAAACGTTGGATTTTGAATCGCCCGGCAAATGTAAAAATTTACTAATTTGATGACGGGAATATATAAAGTGATACTTGTAGAATATGCTGATGTATTTTGTTTGGCGGTAAACCGTTTATTTCTCGATTCACCCAAAGTCCGTTTCTCACCTTTATGTTGATTTATATAAAGCATGGGGTTATATATAGAGACCCCATATTTCGACACTTCACCCTAATACCACCGCCCACACCCCCCAAAACTCTTGTTTTGCGGGCCTGTGGTCAGAAACATGAAATAATTATATGGAAATTATTTAGTTATAAAATTGTATGGGGTATGGAAATATTTCCCCATTTCGTATTTCTCAGCCATTCTGTGTACAACTGTGATTGACAGTAGCCAAAACTTCGGCTCTCGGCCAATCAGATCATCTCATTTCGGGTAGTATTTTAGGCTCCGCCTGCTTTGTCAGAAATCTATAAATACAACCGTTTCTGCACAGAATGCTTGGTGATGCTCTCAGAGCCGGACATATAAGTTCTCTCTGACAATACCAAAAACGATGCAAGCAAAAGAACATCCAGAAACAGTTAACATGGAAGTTAGTATACCAGATAGGGAAAATTATCCATTTTGGCACAAGAAGCAGTTTTAGCATAATTTAAAGCAGCACAACCATTCCTGCACAAAGCAACGGTTTTCGCGCAGGGCTGCAACGGTTTTCGCGCAGGGCTGCAACGGTTTTCGTGCAGGGCTGCAACCGTTTTCGCGCAGGCTGAAACCGTTTTCGCGAAACAACTTTATTATATGAATTTCATTGCTATTTTGGCTGAACCCAGGATTGAAGTAATATTGTGTGCAGATGTTGTACCATATTAATTATTTACCTGCGGATTAAACCAGATGAACAAGAAATTCGATGCACAACCGTTTCGAACAATAATAACCTAAATTCAACCAACCAAACTGGCATAACAGAGGAGAAGACATAAATATACATGGGGAATAGCATAGGGACATTTATTACAAAACTGGTATTCAAGCAAAAGTTGTACATACTGAATAAACTGTTATACTGTTATTTGTTGAACTTGAAACCATTGTTCTTATTGGTTCATGTATTGGACTATAGTCTGTTGCGAATATAACAGAAACTGGACTAGCAGATTTCGCACAAGCAAATTTGTACAACTACGACTGAATGAGCAAACGGTACTGAATTCTATATCAGAGAAGAAGTTGAAAGCAGTATTAGCAAGTAACTACCCTACTGAAAATCAGACCAAAATCTCAGTGAAATTTCAGTGGAATTTCGGCAAAATTTCATTGAAATAACAGTGAAAGAAAAGGTAGAAATATCAGTGAAATATCAGTGAAATTTCTATTAAATTTCTGTGGGATCTCAGTGATTTCGACCAAAATTTCAGTGAAATTTCATTGAAATAATATTACTAGAAAATTCGAAGATTCGGTGAAGTATCGGCGAAATTTATTATTATTCTGTGGGATCTCCGTGATTTCGACCAAAATTTCAGTGGAATTTCATTGAAATAACACTGAAAGAAAAGGTAGAAATTCAGTGAAATGTCAGTGAAATTTCTGTGGGATCTCAGCAAAATTTCAACACAATAATAAAAGATCAAAATGTGATCGAAATTTCAGTGAGATTTCAGTGAAATAACAGTAATGACTGAAAGGTGAAATTTCAGTGCAAGGATATTCTTCAAAATTCCAGTAAAATGTCAAGAAGACACCAGGAATTGAGACTTACAAGAAAATTTTTATACATCTCATATTACAGCCAATAAATAACCAATTAATTACTTTTGTAAGACCACATCAACAGCAGAACAAGAAATAATTAAGATATAGTTTTGTCATTTTTTGCAAGATTTATTTCACGAAATTATTCACAATTTTGAATTTTATTAAAAAGGTCAGAGAAGCCATTAAATAAAAAGTTCATCTCATGATTTGGGAAGAATATCAATTCCTCTAAATTATGAAGAAAACAAAACTCTTGACTTCTGCATAACGAGCATGTTGCATTTGTGTTTGTTTTGCAAGTGCCAGCGGAGACCAACACAAACGGATTTTACTGAACCTGATTGTTGTTGAGAACGAACTTGAATCAAGTGGGATAAAACATGATGAAAGACAAAACCACAAAACTTTATTGATTAACACTTGAAATACATTGTACGTGAAAGCAAATTGCTTACCAGATGTGTTGTTGTTGTTCTGAAAGCACATCTGAGAGTCGTGCATGGTTTCCCATAGCCTAGTGTGACCAATTTTACTGCATTTTTTAGTCTTCGTTAGAAACTAAATCAACTCCAATTGAATTTGTTATAAAAAAGTGTCCATTTATGACATAGATAATCCTTGCAGGAACACAAAA